>CM044560.2:8137589-8327589 GCA_024416835.2 Perccottus glenii | reverse complement strand
AGAACTAGAGCCAACAGACTCTTGATGAGGTTTAAAACAAAGACAAATGAGACTAAACTGCAAGAAAAATGAACAAATATGAACTCGTATGCCACTTAGAAAGTTATTACGTTAAAGTATTTACACACTTTTTCAAGTCAATAGGTCAAAACATTTTTTGATGTTGCGTTCCTGCGTCACACTCCGATAAAAACTAGCGTGTTAGAGTACTCATGCATTGATAAAATCTCTGTGTGTGGCCTAAACTGCAGCTGTTTATGACAGGCTTCATTTTCTGAGCTGTAAATAAAGCAGCTCAATAATGACAGCTTTATTCATTTAAACTTTCACGGCCCATTTAGTGGAAACAGGAGTTTAAACACAGTGGCTGTAAAAATGCATGTTTTTGTATGAACCAGCAATAAAAAAGTTCAATAGATAGATAGCTTTGATCAGGCTCTTATTAAAACAACAGGCAGCACAGAGATAACCTTGTGCATTGAGTTAAAGCTGCAACAGTGAACATAACATATTCATTTGATTAAAGATTGTGCTGCTTTAAAAACATATGCTTGTTAAGAGACATCGCACAGCTGTGGAGAGTCCGAGGCTTCAGCTCCGTGCTCTCAGCTCACCTCACCAGACCCACGTGTCATCAGCCCACCACGTCTTCCTTGTGCCGACACATTTAACACATTATTCCCAACACTTTCTGTGAGGAATCTGCACGTCGTCCCCGTATTACTGTTATTAAACAAAGATTTTCCATTACTTTTTTGGTAAAAAGGGCCTGTTCTCTGCGTCATTTGAAAGGCAAAACTGTGGCAGCAATTGAACCATGAGCTGCAAAGGGGACACAGAAGTACACAGAAGTGGTGGAGCTCAGACTCTGAGCTTACTAACGGATATGAATTGGAAAAGCTCTTGTATGTTCCTAGTAGAATAGTCGTGTCATTGCTAGATAGCTAGTTCTCTCATTTGGCTGGGTTATTAACAGATAACACACTCATTTATGTCCCGAAGTGTTCACAAATGTGTTTTTAAGTATGATGTTCTGCTGTGCATCTGGTGTGAATTCAGCTAAAGTAATGTAAATGAAGGAAATGTTGTCTAAAGGATAAATGAGCTCTTTTCAATTCAATTCAGTTTCAAGAACTTCCAAACATGCATTTACAAAAACCTGAGAGACATTTTAATGCACTTTTGAACCTCTACATGGAGCACAATTAGATTTTTTAAAAAGTAATTCCTAAGTAACATTCCTAACGGCTTTTGATCAGTTGGTGCTATAGGAATATGTCCGAGCACTAATGAGCAGAGTGTAATCATATGAGCCTCCCTCCGTGCTGTTGTTGTTATTATGAGTACAGAAATGCAGATTCGCACTTCTTTCACTCCTTCTGGTTCTTTGTTCCCCTCGGCAGGACGTCTGTAGGCTTTAACAGATGGATTAACCCTTTATGGCTGCGCTCTCTACCCCACGGCTGTGGCGTTGTGTTTGTGGACAACATGAGATCATCTGGGATCAGCTCAATGCTTCCTCTCATTAGAGCTGCTGGGTTTCCCTCTCGACCTGCGCTCAATCAGAGTGGGCTGATCTGTTCACAGATTAGAGGTATTCACACGGAGGATAATTGTCTGTCAGGTGGAAAGTTCTGACCCCCAGCATATTTTTTCTTCAATGCACTGAGCCTGATGAAGTTAAATCCTGTGTACCTCCTGAAGTTGCTCACAATTTTCATAGTTGCGGTTGAAAATACAGATAAAGTGGTAACTCTCTATATAACAGCAAGACATGTTTAGGTTAACAAAATGGCAAATACATCGAATCAAGTCAAATAACTGGGTTTCTGGTAGTTCTATGGATCTTTACCTCATTGGCAATTTCTTTGACTTTCTTAAATCTGTTATGGGTTTTGGACATTTTATATCATACTTGAAAACATGTGGAACATTAGGAGCCAGAAAACTGTTGGATATGTTGGAACTCAATAAAATAGGCATGTTTTAGGAAATGTTGAAAGCATAGCTCTTTGAACACGCTGCAGTCAAAGTCATAGAGACGTTAAACACATATATTGTGGTTTCATGTCGTTGTCTAATCGCAGTTCGCAAAAAATATTTAAAACATTTTGCAGTAACTTATAGAGAGAAGCTAAATCAAAGGCATTTGTAGTTACCATGATTTCTCTGAAACTGTCATCTTTGTCAATCAACAAAACAGGTTATACAAAGACTTTTGACTAAATAAAGAAAGAATCCAAATACTGCTCTTTGCTTTTGTTTTGCAGCTCATCATCAGAGTTCTACCAGGGTTCCGAAATAGAAAAAACATACATCATTAAGACATGAGGTGGTCATAATGTTATGGCTGATCAAGTGAATTTTAGAGGTCTCATAGGGATATATAAAAGGCATGTTCCAGGTAACACAGCTTTTCTTGCCTGAGACTTTTCTTACTGAAACTATCCATGTAATGTCACATTCAGTAAACCGTCAAAAGTGACCCCTACTGTATCATTAGGTAAAGCGATCCAGTCATCAGAGAGATGCAGCTTAGGTTCGCTCAGCTGTAAACCTGGTGTGTTTTTGTGTTTGGGCTCTTTTTGTCCTTTTGTTGAGCCGCTCTGATAAGGTCTGCCGAGACAGGAAGCAGCACAATGCCCCGGAGCCCGAGGAGGAAAAGGCTGGACCAGCACCACTCACACACAGTGCAGAGGTTTTTCCCAGGCTTCATGGAGCCACTAATGGCTTCCTGTCTATCTATGGATCCATCTGTAAATCCTTCCATACTTAAAGGAGTTCCACACTATCTCTGGACAATAGTTTAAATGATTCCATTAGGTATTGTGTCTCATATATACAGTATTTTTTTGTGTCAGACATGTCTCAGATGGAGGTTGTAAAATGAGCCAATGTTGACTGCTTTAAGGCGTGAGGCAGGGTACACTTTGGATAAATGGCAGTTAATTGCAGAAATATACAATGACAGACCACCATTCACACTGGCACTTATTCACTAATGGATAATGTTCACACTTGCCAAACGTAACTTGGCGTGGTTGCAAACAACTGAACTCAACGCCTCAACACTACTTTAAACAGGAAGTACGTGATAGTACAGCCGTGTACTGCTGCAGCAAATGGTTTCCGGTTTATCCACAGCTTTACAGTATGAACATTATATTGATAGAGCTGTGCCAATTTCCTACATACAGTCTCGAATCTCTATTTAATGTCACGTGTTCAGCTGAAAGTGCAGAATAGACACATATGGAATGTTTTGAATTCATGAAATGAAATCTGTATGACACCTAGTCCTACTAAAACAAGAAACAAACTGGTGCTAATACTAGCTTTGACAACATTAACCATGTCTTGTTTTGCTTCATGCTCTGTCAGAGCACATTATTAGAAAATGCTGTGTCGACATGACGCGCCATGGTTTGTGGATGTAGACATATCCCCCATGGAATTTTGATTCCAAAAACTCTTTTAATTGAATATTTCTTTGGGATTATTTCTTGTCTTTTTTGTTGTTGGGCAGCTTCTATAATTAGGCCCGAGCCGGTGATGACCGGGAGGGCCTATTGTTTTTGCTCGGATTTTTTTTTTTTTTTTTTTCTTCCGACCCAATGATCCTAAATTTGACCCAGTGAACATGCACGAAAAGTCATTTTATTGGTCCCAGACTTCAAGCTCGGCGAAAAATTTATGTATTTGAAGTCGCCGAAAATAAAATACGAAAAATGACTCAGTGGCGACCCCTACAAAATCAAAATACATTGGGCCTATGGAAAGTGAAAGTAACTTTTTTCCAACGTAGAAAAATGAAACTTGGTACATCCATAGGACACCTCAAGTCAATGACAGTCACACCCTAAACTTAACAGGAAGTCCGCCATGTGGGGTGAAACGCGCGGCCACTAAAATCGCATGCGCAGAAAGATGCAAATCATTGTGTTTTAATCTAAATGGCCCCAAATTTGGTGAGTATCATCTAGACACGTGTGCCAACCAAAGTTGTAACTTTGTTGTTGATATCTTATCGGGTATGGGTGTAGCAAGCCTGTAGCAGGTGGCCATTTTTGTGAAAATAAAACGTCTCTTAAGGCCCCAAATTTGGTGAGTATCATCTAGACACATGTGCCAACCAAAGTTGTAACTTTGTTGTTGATATCTTATCGGGTATGGGTGTGGCAAGCCTGTAACGAGGTGGCCATTTTTGTGAAAATAAAACGTCTCTTAACTCTCAAACGCCTTCTCGGATCGAGTTGGACCCAAAAGGCATTTGTGCACATTCATGACCTGAACAAAAAATATGTAAATAAAAGGGTTATCTTTAGAAATGGCTCTCCAGCGCCCCTACAAACTTTTAATGGACCCAAGAATTTAGTTTGTCATAGAGACATAAAATTTTGTACACACATCTCTTATGTCATGACGAGCATAAAAGCCAATGACAACCACCCCCTATCTATAAATGTGTTGCCATAGCAACGTCCCAAAAATGTGAAAAAAGTCAATGGGAAGTGAAATTTTTAGTTTGTTGTAGGCAAATAAAACTTGGTACACACATCCACCATGGGCTTATGAACAAAAAAGCCAATGGGGACCACACCCTATCACACACAGGAAGGCGGCCATTTTGAATTGAAAATGTGAACCGACTTAAAATACACCTCTTTTTAAAAGTACACAGACAATAGCTGCTTCATTCCACAGACACCAAACTTGGGCAAAATGAGCTAAACACATGTATGTAAAAGAGACAAGTGTTTTTCTAGACTTTTTGCTCGAGTTATATTTTTTTATTATAATTCGGTATATATTTTTTTATTATAATTTTTCTGCAAAATGATCCTCAATTTGACCCAGTAAACGAACAACTAAAAGTCATTTTTATTGGTCCCAGACTTCAAGCCCGGCAAAAAATTTATGTATTTGAAGTCCCCGAAAAAAAAAATACGAAAAATGACTCAGTGGCGGCCCCTAGAAAAGTCAAAATACATTGGGCCTATGGAAAGTGAAAGTAACTTTTTTCCAACGTAGAAAAATGAAACTTGGTATATCCATAGGACACCTCAGGGCAAACAGAAAAGTCAATGACAGTCACACCCTAAACTTAACAGGAAGTCCGCCATGTAATGTGAAAGGCGCGGCCACTAAATTCGCACCCCTTGCGCAGAAAGATGCAAATCATTGTGTTTTAATTTAAATGGCCCCAAATTTGGTGAGTATCATCTACACACATGTGCCAATCAAAGTTGTGACTTTGTTGTTGATATCTTATCGGGTATGGGTGTGGCAAGCCTGTAACGAGGTGGCCATTTTTGTGAAAATAAAACGTCTCTTAACTCTCAAACGCCTTCTCGGATCGAGTTGGAACCAAAAAGGCGTTTGTGCACATTCATGACCTGAACACAAAAATATGTAAATAAAAGGGTTATCTTTAGAAATGGCTCTCCAGCGCCCTCTACAAACTTATAATGGGACCCAAGAATTTAGTTTGTCGTAGAGACATGAAATTTGGTACACACATCTCTTATGTCATGACGAGCATAAAAGCCAATGACAACCACCCCCTATCTATAAATGTGTTGCCACAGCAACGTCCCAAAAATGTGGAAAAAGTTAATGGGAAGTGAAATTTTTAGTTTGTTGTAGGCAAATGAAACTTGGTACACACATCCACCATGGGCTCATGAACAAAAAAGCCAATGGGGACCACACCCTATCACACACGGGAAGGCGGCCATTTTAAATTGAAGATGTGAACCGACTTAGAATACAACCTCTCTTTTAAAAAACAACAGAAAATAGCTGCTTCATTCCACAGACACCAAACTTGGGCAAAATGAGCTAAACACATGTGTGTAAAATAGACAGGCGTTTTTCTTGTCGTTTTTGCTCGAGGTATATTTTTTTATTATAATTTTTCTGAAAAATGATTTTCAATTTGACCCAGTAAACGTGCAACTAAAAGTCATTTTTATTGGTCCCAGACTTCAAGCCCGGTAAAAATTTATGTATTTGAAGTCCCTGAAAAAAAAATAGGAAAAATGACTCAGTGGCGACCCCTAGAAAAGTCAAAATACATTGGTTCTATGAAAAATGAAAGTAAATTTTTCCAATGTAGAAATACAAAACTTGGTACATCCATAGGACACCTTAGGGCAAACAGAAAAGTTTATTACAGCCATACCGTAAACTCAACAGAAAATCTACTATGTTGGGTGGAATACATGACCACCTAAATCGTACACTTTGTGCTAAAGGGTTTTCATCTAAACAGCTCCAAATTTGCTTTAAAGCACGACATGCAATCCTCCGAATATATGTGTCCCCGCGGTCTCAAGGGAGGCGAGGGCCTTTATCGCCGCTTGCAGCTTTAATTGGTTTTCTTTTGGTTCCTTGTTTCAAAGATTTTAAAGAATTTTTCATCAAGTGCCCCGGTCCTACCACCACTTGTGTCAGGCCTACCTGGGAGGGGCTGTGCGACCGTCAGTACCAGCTAGCCTGACCAGGGGCCTGACTGAGGGCAAAGAAGGGTGCCATGGGAAGGAATGAGTGAGGCCCTATTGGCCTGTTGTCTGGTTAACATACTTTAATCTTTTTTGGAGAGTATCACTGATGAGTTATACGAGTAATACGCATGTGCAGTGCACATGGATGCTTCAGACCCCTTTTGGTAATGGAGACTTACCGATATTGACTCAACCCATACTGTACTGCTCCTGTGCAAATGAGGCTCATGTAAACCATACACAAAGTTTGTTTTGAGAGACAAAATCAGGGTCATAGACAAACAAATAAAACAAAAACGTGTGCACTACCACATCCTGATGTACTTCATATTTCAAGGAATTATTGTGTTTCTAACACATTACTGTAAAACCTGTAAATGGGTAAAGTCATCATAACTTGGTCTAAAGTCTACTCAAACTCACTATGGAAAGACTGACTTTATTTTGAATTTACACAGTGGCAAAAATGAACTTCCCTATCATAAACATTGCCCTCTACCTTCTGACAGACCCCTGTGTGCCTCTGTTTTAGCTCTTGTCCCTGTGTTTTCCCTCCGTCCGCTCTCTCCTCGGAGCCTCTTTCTTCTTCTCTCTCGGGGGTCTCATGCTCGAAGACACACATTATTCCTTTATTCCCCTTTTTCTCTCTTGTTTGTTTATATGGAACAATGGAGACCTGAGGTAATCTGGGATTTGGAGCTCTGATCGACCCTCTGCATTTATTCTTTCCAAGTAGTGATTACTGATATAATGAACAGTTTCCGCATCGTAGAGCCTCCACAAAATGACTCTGCTGGCCACTGACCCTCTGCAGTTTGGACTGAGGAGGCACAAAGACACAAAACAACTTAAACAAGGGTTTTTAAGGGTTTAAGTTGTAGTTAGTTGACATTCATCTTTTATTTTGGGAGAGAACTAAATCTGGTCTGGGCTATGAGTTAGGCTGATCAAAAAAGATAGCGTTAAAATGAATTAAGGTTCACTATGGGAATGGTGAGAGTTAGATACAAGAGTTGACATCTGTGTTTCAAATCTGAGGGCTAAAAAGCTAACAGAAGTAGGTGAAGGTTCTGTGTGTGACCCCACTACGCAGGTGCAATTAGCCATTCAGACGTATTCTTCTTTATTAAAATACTCACTCATATCTTCTACATACTCACTTACAGCACACGGATCTGATAGTCAATTTATGAAAGTAGGATACACAGTCTTTGATGGATAATACGAGAAAGACCAGGATTCTATTCCTACTAGAAAGGCCATGAGAGGTCATAATGACTGGCATCACTCAATTCATTCTGAAAAGATTTAAATAATGTGTTATCAATTCAATAAAAGTGTCTCTCTGCAGTGCAATACAAATTACAATAGCACTCACTTTCTTTCCCTTCTTTTTCTTTGTAGAAACCTCTTATAAACAATCTCAACCACTCCTCACAGTCAGATACTATAAGTTTATGGGAGTCATTTTTACTGTTTCTGGTCTAAGTCGGTGAAAGTGATTTTTTTTGCCCTTTGTTCATTTTCAATAAACAAATTCAAATAAAAATACATATTCAGTAAAAGTCAAAAAGTGAAAGCCTAGTTTGAAAATATTACCCGACTTTGCTGTAAGTGTGAATGATGTTGACATAAGGACATCTCATATCTCATGTTGTCTTCTTAATGCTGACTGTTATCTTCCTCCTGCCTCTCCTCTTCCTCCTCTTCATTAGGCAGCGTGCCACATGAGCGCCCTGGGCCTGGGGGGGTGGGAGGTGATGGGATAGGGGGTTTGGAGAAGGAGACATGGGAACCTAAACCTCCCCCGTCCACACCTCCACACCTCAGCCTTTCAGTACTCTCTCCTGTTGTGAAGACAGAGGAGGGGGGACGGGGGGACAGGGAGTGTCCTGGGCCCAAAGACAAAAAGCCTCTCTTGTTTTTGCACTTTTTAAATTCTGTTTTTGCACGTTATTCTGTTCCGTGGGAGTGAGAGCAGTGGCGTTGACAGCGTTCTATGAGAAAATCCACTTCATAAACACCACACTCGATGCACCATGGCTTTGTTTCAGACCGAACACTTGCACAAATATAACATGTTCTGATAGACTATTGAGTTATTTGTCAAAGCCTGAGAAGGGAAACGGTGCATTCGGTGCCAGTTTGGAAGTTGTGTTTGTACCCAAACATGGCAGCGTTAAAGGCTTTTCCCTGATGGCACTGAGCCTCCAATTGTGATGAGTGTTTGTCGATAAGGTCACAAAAACGGGACAGCGTTAGTGGTTTAGTTTTTCAGGCGGCAGACATAAACTGTTCAGAGAATAAAACAATCCCCAGTGAAACCATCAGGTCTGGAATCCCTGATAAAATAAGAGTGAAGTTTTAAATAGAAAGGGCGGCACTGAGTTGGCAGCAAACAGGAGCAGGACATGTGTTTACACAACTGTATCTATAAAAGCAAGTAATTAGTGATGAAAGAAGAGGAGAAAAATCCATAAAATGACTGTCTACTGTCTTCTTCAGTGTCAGCATTGAAGTAGACAGAAGGCTCTTTACACCAGTCCTGCTCAATGCAAGATGTCCTCATCACACAGATATACACAACTGTGTCGGTTAAAAAATATAACAGGACTGTGTAGACCTGATCTTATAGTCATAGTGTTGTTATGAACATACAACGGACACAGGAGGCATTAAAGACTTTGAAGTACGATTATATTGTATCATTGTTTCCCACAGACCTACAGTAGGTCTATGGTGGGGTGTTGATGATGTCATTATCTTACATGTGTACCGCAGTGTGTTAAATCAAATACACATAGATTTATAAAAATCAGGTGCGAGTAATTATGATGAATATAGCTCTGTGTAGAGCACTGATTATTGTTGAAATAAGACTTTGTTCCTGCATAAAGACGGAGGTGTCCTTACACAGCAGGTTGATAAGTTGGAGAAGAAGGTACTACTTTTGCTAATGTTTTGCTAATCATTCAGCTGAGCGTCACTCCTTTGTCTCTGCTTGTATTCTCTGCAGCTGCATAGTTTCCTGTGGAGCTTCTCAACATATCTAAACCATTTTTATTAGAGAATAATCCAAAAGTGTCACTCACTTCATAAAAGGCTGTCTCCTCCGACTGTCCTGCAGCAGCACTCACACAGCAGCAGCTGCTACAGAGTCTGAACTGAGCAGGGCCCAGGTCTGTGCATCTTAAATATACACACAGTATATGTGTATATTTAAGTCCAACAAATGTACGATAATTATCTATTTTGGTTCATGTGGAGTCTGTTCATCCTGCTTTGGGTGTCACTCTACCACCTCACTCAGATTCTTTTCCCACTGATGACTTTGTTAAATCTTGGACTACCCCCAACTGACCAATACAACCATGATAAAACCATGAGCATAATAAAAACAAATGTTGGCGTAGTTTAACTGATTTTTAAAAAAGAAAGGTTTTCTTAGAAGATTAAATTGCTGTGTAGAACCATAGAGATAATCAGGGGGTTTGATTTAAACCCAACAAAAGAAGGTTACATAATTAGAAGTGACAGCTGAACAGTGTTGGTCCTCTGTGCTACACTTCCGATGTGGTGTTTTCAGGCACAGATAAGACCCTCTCAGGACCCGGGCTCCACTTCTAACCCTTAGGCCAATGTCCTGACCTTTGACCCCTGACATTTGTACACACAGAGACCACAGATAACCCCACACTCCCTCTGTTTGGTTGATTCACGCTCGGTCAACACCCTCACACACTTATCTCGCCTCAAAATAACAGCGTCTAGGAAGAACTTAAGGGGTTTGACAAAAGACTCATGAGAGTGGCTGCATAATGGTGGGAAATTGATTGTGATATTAAGCCAAAACACTGTAAATGGTCAATTCATTTTGGCTATTTTGTTATGTTTTGCAAATAGCTCTGATAGTTTGCTTTGTTGTTATGCTGTGTGTTACACAGGCTTAAATCCATTAAAATGTAATAAGACGCTCAACACAGTACGCAATTTTACTTCATTTACTTCAGAAAATTCTAATATATGTTCCTTAGATTTCAGAGAGCATAAATAAAATAGTTTAACGCTATGAAAATTCATATTAATCTATTTTGTGACATTTTTAATAACATGGCTTTATTGACCATTTAGTCAATTTTGAGTTTGCTAGCTATGAAGGATTGTAAACCTATGATATGTTATTATGTTATCCAGCTTTCCATATATCATCAGTCAAATTACATAGACATACTACTACTTGATATTTGCAGCCTGAACACAGATCTAAACACCCATTAGTGTTAGTTGAGATGGATTCTGCGTTTGGAGAGAAGCGACCAGTCTCCAAGCGCAGACAACGCAAACACTGAACAAATCAGTCAGGTATGAGTCAGGTTTAACGTTAGCTTTATTCTCTTAGTCTCAAGGAGAGACAGTTTTTTGACTCTCTTGTTAATGTAAACTCGGACATGGTGAGAGGGTTTTATGGAGCTAGAGAGCATAGTCGGAGTTATCTCTGAACATAGTAACTTTTGGTTGATAGTCATTCATTTTTTAACACATACCCTTTACAGGTTACATGGGGCTGGAGCCTAACCCAGCTGATTGGGGCCTGGGGCGGCGGCGGTACACCAGTTCATCACAGGACCAACACTTTATTTACAAATACATGCATTTCCTCTGACGACGTGAGGAAGTAAATGTACCGTGAGAGAACCTACAGTAGCAAACAGAGAACGTGCAAACTCTTGTAGGTCAGTATGTCCAGTTATAAAGACGGTTATTGAGTCAATGTTGTTGTAAAAATCCACAGGCTTTTATGTAAATCCCCTCTGACGGGAGGGTTTTGTGTTTTGGCTCATTGTACTTTATTTAATCCCAGTACTAGTCTTTGATCAGAACCTATTTGACCCCATAAACTTTTATACTGGTCTTTCTAATTGTTTCCTGTATTTCTCTATTAACCACTGTCACTTTAAACAGACCTGATTGATAGAGGATCAAGCCACACAGTATAGGCCGGTCACCTTTGGTTTACAGTTAAATGGTAGAATGCGAGGATTGGCCACAGAATCCGAAAAACGTAACGTTCAAACAAAGCACATGCAACAGTAGTTTGTTTTTCACAAACTGCTGCTGCTGTATTAAAACATTTTTAACTAATACAGCAAAAAGGGCACATTTTTGACCTCCAACAAACACTTCCGCAGGCTATTATTTGACTCTTCCCAACTGTTTTGACGGTGCTTCAGCCCAGTAGTCAATGTTCCCACCGCTCCAAAGCTCTTCCTGTTGTAGGAGTCTGTGGCTGCTAGAGGTTAATCTGCCCCCGGAGGCAGCAATAAACCACAGGGAGCAGTGGTCACACAGCTATTGTCATTCACAGAGTGACTCGTGGACAGTAAAGTGACTCTGGACAGTAAAGTCAGAGGGAGTTACACTGTTAGCAGATGAAATACGGCCGGGATGAGGTGCAGATCTGCACTAACTCGGTCCACATGTCGTCCAGATCAAACAACGCTCCTCCCGTCACTTCCTGCCACATGTAACTCCTCCGTACAATGTCAGGCCTCTAAATTTACATTTACATTTAGTCATTTAGCAGACACTTTTATCCAAAGCAACTTACAAGTGAGGAAAACAATGGAAGCAATTATAACAAGGTAACAAAAAGTGTACCAAAAACTAGTCAGCACAGTACACAAAGCCAAGGAATTTTCAAGATTTTTTTTGTTTTCTTTTTAAGAAAAGAGATAAAAAGGAAGTAGAATTCAGTGTTTGTCAGTCAGGTGTTGATGGAAGAGATGTGTTTTCAGGCGTTTTTTAAAGATGGCTACAGAATCTGCTGATCTTGCAGAGAAGGTAGTAAGAGTGAGAGTAGTAAATTTAAGCTCATAGCGACCAGTTTTAAATTGACAACTATTTTCAGCTTTTCTTCATGTCAGCAGCTTTGTGCCACAAAACGTCCAGCTGATCTTCAACCTAACACTGGCTGGGATCGAAACGGTACAAATACAGACAAACGCATCAGAACAAGGACATGAAAGCAACACGGAGAGAGACATAAGAACAGTGTCCAAAGCAATACAATTAACTTAAATACAAGTTTCTGTGGACATTGTACACATTACTTAATACAACTGGCATAAATCTTTGCTACACATGCAATAAATAATCCACAATAGTTTTCTTTTCAGTTGGGTTTTCATAAGTTTGAAACTATGCAAGGAAATATGTTTAATCTTTAACTACGTAGGCTATGTTTTTTCCTGTTATACTGCTTTCTGATGCCTCGCTGGTAGAGGACAAATATTCCTTAACCTAATTAAAGAAGAGGAATTTGCACAATACTTTCCAAGCATTTGTCATGAGACCATTGAAAGTGTTGGGAGAAAGGTTTTTCTCATCAGACTCACATCAAAGCACTCTCTTCTGCCAATGATTAATACATTCCTGAAGAGGCTGCTCTAGACGTCCAATCTTTTGTCTTTTGTGTCTAAAGTACGTGTTGAGGTGGTGACTAATGTTGTCCTGGGCTGAGTGGTTCCATTCCTGTCATTCCTGCAATTAGCACCACGATACACAGAGGTCGTCCTCTTCAGACTCTGTCTCTCAGACCAGATGAGTAACTCCAGGAACATCCACCAAACAGAACCTATCTACATTTACCTACTGCATTATAAATCTGATGTTTTTATTTTTATTTGTTTCTTTGACATGCTACTGGCCTAAAAGGTTATTCCAATGTATTTTTTATATTCCATTATTTTCTTCTGCTCAATGTCTGTTAGCCTCAGAGTGAAAAAAATATATATATTATAAAAATAAATCCTAATAGTAATGGTTTCAGGTATTGTAGGCTGTTGTAAACAAATGGGTTTTTAGACTTGATTCAAAGGTAACCAGATTAATGTAAGTAATTGTAATATTTGAGTACTTTTGATGCATAACTGTAACTTTGAAGTCTAAAACCTAAATGGTTTAATTTTCTAAATAAATTCTAGATTTCCTTTTTCATGTCAAACCCATTATTACCTCTCATGTCATTTGTGTGGCTGAATCATTTCTCTCAGAGTGTTTGTTTCTCACAGTGGGACACCTGCTCTTTTTACTCACCTCCTCCACATTCCTGCTCCTGGGATCCACTCTGACACATTCCTGCTGCTTTATGCCTCTGGATGCCACGCTCTCCTCCCTCTACAACTGTTTTCTTTACCAAACAGAGCCTTGTAGAGGACTGTCTCATTACAACAAGATGTCTTTTCACCAAACACTTCATTCTGTTTGCCCATGTCTCATTTAAGATAAGATACTGTCCGTTTGCACGGAAAATTGTTTTGCATGACCTGAATCACAGCCACAGACAAAGAATCAGAACATCTCATAAAAACAAGAACATCATTCATTAATAAAAACAATGTGGTGTAATGCCTTTTGGCTGAAAACATTATTTATATAACAAACGCTGAAACTTTGAGATAGGTGACAGTTTGTGTCGAGAGAAGAAGGGGAGGAGGGTGTCACTGCTTTGTACTCTTCTGCTGATTAAGCAGTGTAACAGAGTCTGGAACAAATGAGTTTTTGTATCTGTTCTTTTAACAGAAGGGCCTCACTGAAAGCAAAAGCTGATATTTTTTATTTAAAGCATGATCTGGATCTCCAGCCATCTTTTCTGCCAGCCTTATGGTTTGTTTAGAGCAGATGTTAAGAATCCTGACCTTGAGCTGGACTGAGAGGCCACAGAGCCTCCGTACAGCCTCTGTATGAGAGCTGGGAAAAACTGTTGGAGAATGTCCCTACTGTCTCCAAAGGATCGCAGTCTCCTCAGAAAGTAGATCCTCTGTTGGACTTTGCTGCAGAGATAGTCTAGGTGTTGTGTCCAGGAGAGGGCGCTGTCCACATACACCTCCAGATATTTAAATGAAACATTCTTATTGTGTATACTGACTGGACAAAGATGACTTTCTATGTTTTAGATGAATTTATACTGAACAAAATTTTAAATGTAACAGTTTTGTTTATGCCCCCATCTTTTATGAGCTGAACTCAAAGATCTTAGACTTTTCATATGAACACAAAAGGCCTATTTTTCTCAAATATTGTTCATAAATCTGTCCAAATTTGTGTTAGTGAGCACTTCTCCTTTGACAAGATAATCCATCCACCTCACAGGTGTGGATTAGAGAGCATGATTATTGCACAGGTGTGCTTTAGGTTGGCCACAATAAAAGGCCACTCTAAAATGTGCAGTTTCACTGTATTGGGGGGGTCCAAAACCAAAATCAGTATCTATTTGCCTCACAGTGCAACACATCTCCTCCACATAGAGTTGATCAGGTTGTAGATTGTGGTCTGTGGGATGTTGGGCATGACTGTCCAACTCGTAGTACAACCCTCTGGTTTAGTTCTTATTTAGTCTTGGGTTTAGTTCTGGTTTAGTCCTGGCAAAGTTCACTCCTGCAGCACTGCTCCTGTCTGTTTCTCCAGACCGCTACACTCTACTGAAGGTACCAAACAGAACCACAGAACCTCGTGACCCAACAACACCAGAAACCCCAACAGTCCCTAACAGAGTAGAGCGTTCAGTGAGAGTGTATCAGCGCAGACCCGACACTCTCATACGTGGCTTCATAAATCTGAGCTCCTTTATTCTCCTCCTCATTCATTGTACATTGTTGGGCTTTTGGCACTGATTGCTTTCATGATGCATGTTGTCATATGTCATTAGTTAAAGATAAAGGCTAGAAATAAATTTTTATTCTTAAGTTGAAATGGTTTAAATTTTCATGACCTCTCGATAAAACAAAAGCAGTAAAATAATCGCTGCAATTTTATTTATTTATTTATATTTTAATTCAGAATCAGAGTTTTTGTTAGCCAGCGTATCCTGTCTTTTGGCTGGTTTAATTCATAATCAATAATAAAATAGAAGTTTTATTTTACCCATAAATGCTGTGCTGTGTGCAGACCAAAAAACAAGTGTCAAAATTGCAAATAAAATAATTGATTGTAAGGACAAGAGTAGAGCCTAAAATAGTGTATGCCAAATAAATCTACTTATTTTAGTAATATTCCTGGTAAGATTGACCTAATAGAAACAGTTAATTTGATTATTTAGTTTGTCCAAAGATACACATTATTAAAATTTCTAATATTTCCATAAAACACCACAGAATGCAAGAATCTTTGCAAAGCAAGCATGCACATTAGACAAATAAAATGTAGGCGTTAGACCTGAGGTGAAAGTTTGGTGGGAGAAATGACTTCTGACTCTTTTGGACGTGGTAAAAGAAGTTAAACAATGTGCGGGACCATTCTAGAGCCATTAAAAATACACAAACATGATAAATGCCTATGTGGTCATCATGATGCAGTCCTTATTGACTGGACTCCAGCGAGCAGGTGAGAAACTGCACTGTTTTCCTTTTCTCTCAGTCTGAGTCCGACACACACAAAAGGTCTGCGGCCGTATCCTGTTTCCGAGTGCTGCTGTTGTGGCTGGATCCCCCTGCGCTCGGCTGGAGGCCCCAGTAATAACAGCGGCCCGTGTGAGAGACTGGAGTTTGACGTTCACAAGGTTCAGGGTCTGGCGCATAACGCAGAGGGAAGCGATAACGGGACGAAACAAACACTTGAACCAAGGACTTGTCCTCATGCGACAAAGTGACGTTCAAATCCCGTCACTTTAAAATACAGTGGGTCTTTTTATTTTATATAAAGGGTATGTGAGCTAAACAGAAAAAGCATTCTGGGTGTGTGTTCCCACGAGTAACGTCAATAAAGTAGTGGCATTTCTACACAGACATTTACCTGGAGCCTATCCTTAGGCGGGGTACACCCTGGACAATGACACGGACACATTCATTTACTGGGGCAGTGTAGAGTCACCAGTTCACCTCAAACATTTACCTACTGTACATATAAACATGCATGTCTTTGGATGGTAGGTAGCTGGAGTGTCAGAGAAAACCCACGTAACAGAGTTGGCCTGCTGAGGATTAAACTCACAACCTTCTCGTAACTCTGCCACTGTGCCCCTCCAAGACTGAAACATATTTATAAACTGATCAATATGATAAACCAACAAATATCATCAGAAAATGTAAAAAATATTATTATAGAAACTTAATCAATAGAAATAGAAACAATATCAAAGGTCTATGGAATGTACTAAATCAGGCAATGAACAAGGATCCTAAAAATGTTTTTTTTCCCCTAATTACATGATTAAAAACAGTAAAAAAGAAGGTACTACTTTGTTAACATTGGTCCTGAACTGGCGCTAAGATTGACACAAAAAAGAATCAGATGTTCTCAGTGTCGTGAATAACACAAATTCTTTATTTTTGACAACGACGAATGAAAATTAAATAATAAAGATTGTTAATCGATGTAAGAATAAAACAATCCACAGATTGGAATGGCCTTGAGCAGACTATAATTAAAAGTGGAATAACTAAAGTTGCAAAGCCTCTAAGTTATATTTGTAATTTATTGTTGTGTTCAGGAGAATTCCCAAACCAAAAGTCATTCCAGTCCATAAAAGTGGAGACAGTTTACAAACTACAGCACTGGCATTAATGAATCTAACTTATATTAATATTAATAAATATTGGATTTAAAAGGTATATTCATAGACCTTCAGAAAGCATTTGACACAATAGAGCATGTAAAGAAATTGGGATAAGAGGAATTGCACATAACTGGGTCCAATCATATTTAACCTGAAGACAGCAGAATGTCCAGGTGATGGACACATATCGAAGATGAAGGAGAAATGTGGGGTAATTATTTCTGATCTATAAAAATGATTTATGTCTTGTGTCAAAAAAATTAAATGTATCCTATTTGTGGACGATGCCACTATATTGTGTTTAGGTAATGACCTACAACTAATGGTAACTGAGATTACAACAGAGTTAAACACAGAATTAAGGGAGCACAGTAATGTTGTCATTGAACATAACAAAAACAAAAATGATATTTGGAAACATAGAAAGATTAAAAATTGAGATACTAATTGATATAGTAAAAATAGAAAGAGTTAATGATTATACATTTATGAGAGTGATCGATCACAATGTTAGTTGGAAACCACAAATAGCTAATCTTTGTTCAAAAGTGGCTAAAAGCATTGCTATAATGGGCAGGTGTAGATACAGTATGTAGTCAAATCAGAAAGCTCTCTCCATCTTATATTGTTCACTCATCCTACTTTTATATTCATTACTGCACTGAAGAACCATTTACAGACATTATACAGACTCCAGAAAAAAGCCATCAGAATTGTACACAATGTGGGCTTTAGGGATCATACTAACACACTGTTTGAAAATTAAAAACACTGTTGATCATTTAGAAAGCTAAAACAACCAACTCCCTAGAAACATCCAAAACAACATAAAAGGTGCAACAACACTGCTATAATAAAAAAAAACATATATAAGATTAGTGTCTTAAAGAAATATGCAATAATCAGTTATAAATCACAAATAATATTAATAAAAATAACCAAAAAATTTATTTTTAAATATTGATAATTAATTAATGATAAGGATATTTAAAATGTATTGCATTAAAGGATATGTGTTGTTTAATGTATGTTTAATGTAAAAGTCAATATAAGTTATGTTCAAATGAAATCTTTTGGTTCATTTTATGAATAACAAAATAAACTAAAATAAATTATTTTATGTAGCCTCTGTTTTTTCAGCGATCCACAAAACAACAATTGCTGTTAAATAATTACAAATGTTACAAAGCGGTCGTCCTTCAACCAGAAGGTTGGTGGTTCGATTCCCGCTCGTCCCACAGTTCATACTGCCGTTGTGTCCTTGAGCAAGACACTTAACCCACCTTGCCAATGTTTCCTTAAATAAGATCTGTTTATTAAGACTTTCTCTGTTAGAACTGTGTTCTGGTCAGCGTGCCTCGTGAGGCCTTTCTTTTTGTTTTTTATTTATATAGTGCTTTTCTACCTCAAAGCTCTTCATCAGTGTTACAGCTGGAACACCACTGTAGGCAAGGTGGGTTAAGTGTCTTGCCCAAGGACACGACGACAGTATGAACTGTGGGGAGAGCGGGATGTTATTGTGATGAGGAATGTTCTGAAGGAAGACCAAGGCTTTCTTAGGGCGGGATGTTTCGAGCGGGGATCGAACTGCCCACCCGCCTCACAATATATATTTAATACATACATACTAATTATTTAACAGTAGCTAACTATAATCATAATAATGACATAAGCAACATAGATTAGAGGCTCTGAATGTCTCTTTGTCAGTCATTGTAAGAATCTGACCCAGACCCATTGAATGTTTTCTCAGCGTTTGCTTAAAGGAAAGTGAAAGAATCAGACCAGGAGCTGAGTAAATATTTGATTGGTTGCTTCACAATGCTATCAGTGTGTCCTGCCCTCAGTCTGGGGACGCTGTCTCCCATTGATCGGCCATTGTTTTCTGATTAACAATCGATCACATGACCCAGGTGCAAACAGCAGAGGCAAAGGAGACGGGTTTTCTTTCAACCTTAAACATTATTATCAACTTAGAAAAGAGAATAGACTTTAAAACAGCACTTCAGGACCTTGGTCTAATAATGCATCCATATAATGCTTAATGTATTCCTTTATTTGTTATAAAGTGCTTGTGTGCACATATCAGTTATTTCATAAAATGCCGCAGAACACTAAAACATAAGATATTTAACCTTGATAAAGGTTTTTTTCTTTCACTTAAATGTTTATAAAGTATTTTGGCTAATATACAGTACATTTGAACACACTGTATCTCTCACACACACACATATACTACTTTAAACTACTTAGGCTACAACTACTCATTTAAGCCACAGTCCAGGCCATAAAACAGATGCCCACAGAGTTTCTTAGAAAGCCCAGGATCCGTCTGGACACTTTATGGCTGCCAGATTTTTCTTTTAACCTAAAGTGGGGACTAACAGCTGCACCTGTTGGTCCTCCTTACGCTGGAATCTCTCTTTCCCATAGAGATTAGCTCCCGAGCGGCTCCTTGATTTATGTTTTCACCACAGCAGCTCGGCAATCAGCAGATATGAGGCTGAGTGAGCACCGGGGAGTTCACGGTCAGACAGATCCACGGTCCGCTCTGGTATTTACAGCTTCCTGGGAGCTAGCAGACACTGGTTTAATGGTGCATTGTGGGAGGGTGTGCATATTAGAGGCTTCTGCGTCATTAGGACATCGTCTGGAGCTGTTAAACCTGTCACCTTTCTCTTTATGCAAATGAATGGTCAACACTATTTAAAGCTGTTGTCCAGTGTGCAGTCCTAAACATCTGTCAATATCTATAAGTGTGTTTTCTTCATGTAAAGCATAAGAGTGAAAAAGTACAAATGAACACACAGGACACCACCAGGGCAGCACAATATATTGCATTATTATCTAAATATAAAGATGTGCAATGTCACTGATGATAACACATTTGTATTCAAAATAATTGGAACCTTCAATGAAATTGTGTCACAACATAAATATTAGTGGCACCAGAGAAACCAGTGGAAACTTAGTTCAGAAGCTTGAATATATTCATTTTCATTCATAAGTTTGATTTGTTACAAATAAAAGATCTGCTATGGTCAAAGGCGGATAAAAGCACACAGTTTAGTCGAGCTACATTTGCAGCTAAATTAGGCCTTTTAGCTGGTCTTCCATTTTTGTCCAAGGCTGTGTCCGAATCTAGTGATTGAGGGGTTAGGGGTTCATTCGGACACAGCCCAGGTATTCACAGTAGGAAATCCAATTATTGCATGCACAGAGCGCTCAGCCCAAACTTAGAGAACCTTGACAACGCCAAAACATTTAGATCTGATTTGAATGTCTAAGATTTAGCCATATGTTTTCTACAGTTGACTATTGACATCCAACACCAAATGAAATCAGCCATATTTGACTAAAACTAAACAATTCAGAATGAAAAAGAGCCATTTCCAAATGGTGTTTGTATAAGAGATGAATGTGCTCTTTAAATGGCACAACATGTAATTATATAAATTGTATCATATGTAATTAATTACAACAATCACAAGTGAAAGTATAACTCTTGGACTTGATGACGCAGCTTAAGGGCATTTGACACCTATTATACATTTTTTCTCTTACTTTGAGTTTGTAAGCTTTCTAAATTGCACCAAAGAGGAAAACTTTTACAGTTTAGTTCAAACTAAGAAGCCGGCCCTATTGGTAGGAACACAAGGGTTTAACCTGGAGCGGTCCATTAGTGACCAGGACAGTAAAGTGGTTTAGGGCCCGTCCTGGGGAGTTCTGGGGTCGTGAAAGATCTTCTGTTCACACGTGCAGCCGACAGCAGCACACTCCTACTGCATAAAGAATACACGTCCAGTGGGTTAACTAATATGCCCAAATGAGTCTGTTCTCATTGCAATGCTAAATATGTAAATCCAATCCAGATGGTGATGGAATGTAAAACCCCAAAAGCTGGAAGCCCCTCAGGACGTACACAACAGTTTGTATCTGTCCAGAAACAACCCACAAAATATCAGCTTTTCTTCTTTCTTAGCTCTTAAATCTTAAGTCTCAGCTGTTTATCTTTTTTTTATTAAGTTAGAGAATTGCCAAATACCTTAATGACCCTGACAGTTCTCCACTGAGGTCCACTAATGTCTGGCTGTTACGAATGAAGCTTGCCACTTACGTTAAGAAATTAAAGTATCATCCAAATCAAAGCAAATATTTCTGCTAAACTGGCTTTCAAAATAAAATTTGCAGTTACTTTTTCATTATTGGTACCAATGCAATTCTTTTTATTTTTTATCACAATTTCAGTTACGAGTTTGTCAAATGTGGATCTACCATGGAGTGGATCCATACCCAATTCTGGAGTATACAAGGCGATATAGTTTTTAGACTATTCAAATTACCCCTTCAATTTTTTTAAAGGGTATAGTTACTGCAAGAAAAGAAAGATTAAACCATATGGGCTAAGGTCATTGAGCATGCTCTATTGGCCACTAGAGAAAATATTAAAGAAGAATTGATTTTAGCATCTGAACCAATGAGCAACTTGCAGAATTAAAAATAAACAGCAGCCTTTTGATCCTAATGTTTGGGTTTTTAAATGTGGGAACATGCAAGAGCTTCATCTGAGGTGTTTACTCACATAACAACACTTCAGAGTAAAGGAAAGCTAAACGCAGGCCACACAGAGAGACAGTTCAAAGAGGGGCTCACACCTGGTCCTGGTCAGATACACCTGGTCTGACTCCGCCCCCTCACCTGTCATTCACCTCCATGTAAAAACACGAGTACATTTAAAGACAGACTTGTCAAACATTTGAAATCTTTACAGCGTTGTTTAGAAAAAAAACACATCTCATTCACACAAAGCATGGTCTGGGGTTTTGTAATTCAAGGCAGTATTCATGAAACTGAGCTGCAAACACTGACAGGCTGCGTTGTTTAGACAGATGTGCTCTTGATAGTGATGGTAGCAGTGGACAAACAGAATGGCTACCAGCTGCCCCCCCCACTGTGACCCAGTGACCTTGAGACCTCCCAACCTCCGACCAATAGCCCAGTCGTCTTTACAAGAACAAGTAACAGCAACTATATCATTTAGTAGGGTTTTCATTTGAATGTTATTTAGGAGGAGGTACTGTTGCTGAAAGTAATGGTAGATTCATTTGGAGAAGCACAGTTTTTACAGATGGCACAGCTTTCCTGACATCATGGTGGGCAGTTCTAGTTTTAATTAAGGTCTGGCCTACCACAAAAGATTAACAGCTATTCTTCTACGTGGGACTTTTTAGTTGGCCGCTGATAATAAAGCACAATTGTCTTCACTTTCCTTCAGTTCAAACATAAGGCCCATTATTCCCAGTATTCCCAGTTTCCTCCTGTTGTAAGTAAGCTCTTCCTTCTCCGCAGGGATCAGGTGGGAATGATGGCTTTCCCTGCTCCCAGCTCGACTCCGCTGCTACGAAGTGATGGGAACAGCTCACATACTGTACAGCTGTGTACAACCCACCGACACATGCAGAGATAGAGACTTCACTGAAGACGGATGGAGGGAAGGGCACTAAAGGAGCTGGACATGTTTCTTCATGTCCACAGCAAGCTCTGATGAAAAAAACAGACCAAATTCTTTTCACTTTATCCTTCGTTTTTTTGCAACCATAAAGCATTCTTTAATTGAATTGTGTATTTTTTTAAATTGTATGAAAAGATGTATTAGACCCAGGACCAAACCCATTGACTAAATCAGCCCCTTAATAAAACAAAATATGTCCCACAAGATAATTGTACTCTGTTTGTGAGCAGCTCTTTTATAAAAAGATGAAAACAAATGCTGTGCATCACTTTTTGTTTCCACCAAAAGTAATCAAGTATCAAAAGTGATTTAGGGTTTTCTCTGTTCACGAAACACAGTCACTGCACAAGTTAGTACGTTTGCTGTTATGGGTTTGATCAACTTTGATCAAATAGTAAACAGCAAATACAGAGAAAAACTATATTCATTTAATTTCATATCCCAGATCTGCCCTAAAAAGGCAGTAACTGCAATTAAAAAAGTTAGGTTTTACATTTAGTCATTTAGCAGACGCTTTTATCCAAATCGACTTACATTCAACAGTGTTACATTTACATTTTTACATTTTAGCTGATGCTTTCATTTTTAAAGTGACTTACATTAAGGTTCCATTCACCAGTGTTACAGCTGGAACACCACTGGAGGCAAGGAGGGTTAAGTGACTTGCCCAAGGACACAACAACAGTATGAACTGTGGGGAGAGCGGGAATCGAACCACCTACCTTCCGGTTGAAGGACGACCGCTCTAAGAAAGAGATTTTATGATTAAAACCATTGCCACTAATTTGACCTTTGATCCCTATAATGTAGATACAGCATATGACTTCTGTCTTTCCTTAAAAGAATATACAGTATATGTTGTGTACTGTCAGAGAAAGTGTCAGTTCAGAGAAATACAATCAAGAGTCACTAATGCAAAAGCGGTATGACTTTAGAGTAGGGGCCACATTTTATCATGTATTCATGCATTAATTCATGCATGAGCCATGCTTTAGTACTTTTATTAAACTCTAATGAATCTTCAGGAATGCTCATGTTTTCATCATATTTTCATCCTAACCCTAACCTTAACCCTCTGCATGTACTCATTCATGAGACATGCATGAAATCATAGAGTTTATGCATGAATTTATGATACAAATGTGCCCCCTACTCTAAACTGTATAAATACAAACTGCCATAACTGAGCTCTAACTTTCATGTCAAACAGTGGCTCATTATACAGTCAGTTACCTCTGTTTTTCTTACCAATTAGATGACACAAACATCCCTTTGCATTTCTATTTGGTCTTTACATACTTGTAGTTGTTGGAAGATGATGTTGGAACAAAACTATGGTAATAAGGAACAGAAACCAGAAAAGCAGACAAACTTAGAGCAACATGACCGAATCAACACTATGTGATAAAAAAAAGGGTCATAAAGCAAAGCATTCAAACATATCGTCCAAAAGCTACTCCAATATCCTCAGCCCTTGATAAAAGTCTTATTTATGGCTTGTCGTAGATATGAGTTTGACATGGCTGGGTAGAGTTTATGTTCTCACAGCTCGCACTTTCCTTTTCTGGACCACTTTGGCTGTTTTACGATGGGACGTCCTGTTCAGCGAGGGCCATCCATCTCATTATCAGAGCTGCTCCAGACCTGGGCAATGTTTGCTCAGACTCAAAAAACACTCCCCGGAGAAGAACTTTTTTTGTCATTGTTTCTTTGTCAGACAGAGGTGAGGGTTCACCTCTGTCTGACCCAGAGGAGAGGGGGTCAGATGCATCGATTTGGCCTGTGACACCAGAGTGGAGCCGTTGGAGGGAAGAGGGGAACGGTGCTGCTTTTGGAGGCCTCAGAGTGAGTGTTGGGGGTTAAAGGGGATCGGCTTACCCCAAATGCTGGGCTAACTGGGGGCTAACCAGGCTTCCCATTCAGGATGCTCTGTCAGTCAATATCTTCCTCTATTTACTCAAAGGTCAGCGGCCAGGTCCCGGGGCAGAGAGGCGGCCTTGTACCATCGCCTGTGGTGTGTTTATCTGCCCCTCATTGTCCTCGTGGACAGCTCCAAAACCCTTTTTTAATCATTGAAGGAGCTTAAACATAATGCCTTTTTAATCAAACCAATGTTGTGTAAAATAGAATAGATTTGGGATCTTAGCAGAATAAATGAACCTCAGTATGAAGGTCATCACTGTAGTATATTATTTAACCGTGGGTTACAATAAATCCAATTTCATGAAATTCTGCGTGAACGTTTCATAAAAATGTTCTTCCAAGCATTCTTGTTGCCTGTGGCAGCAAGAATGAGTCATGCTCCACTTGAGCCAAACGGTGGTCACTGGAGAGACAAACTATTGATGGAGTGATGTTTAGCAAGAAAAAGAATGATTAAGATCAGGGGTCCCCAAACTTTTTACAGTGAGGGCCACATAACTTTTCCCTTCTCTGATAGGGGCCAGGGTCAGTTTCTAACAGAAAAAGTGTGATAATCGCGGAGGTCCCTAAATGTAATAATTTATTGTTTTCCAGAAAACACGCTGACACTCCAGCGCACCATACATATCCAAATATTAATAACCCTTTCTGAGATCAATTCTCTCTGGGTTCTTCACAGAATAAAATAACACAGAAAATATATAGGTGCTCAGGGGCCGGGTCAAATGTGGCGGGTCATTTTATTCTGCTGGGCCGCAGTTTGGGGACCCCTGATTAAGATGCTCCTTTCATTTCTTCATATGTCATGTAGTTGTGATAATGGCACTAATGGGCCTTAAACAGGGATCTATTCCACAGCATAGGCTCTCAGTCGTCCTTCCACTCTATGTTGTGCTGTAACAGCCTGCAGAGGAGGGTCTATGTTGTTTTATAAAGCATCCATCCTGCTACACATATATTCCATCACCTCACACAGATTCATTAAACTTTTCTCCAATCTGATTCGTTTTAAAACCACAATGTAGCCTGATTCTGTCCCCATAGTTAAGAGATTATTACTGACAAGGAGGTTTTTGAGACAAACGATGGTCTTAAAGAAGGTCCATGAGTCAAAACACATGTATAAATGAGATGTAGCATTTAAGTGCTGACTTTTGGTGTCAGATATCAGCACTTCAGGTATGACTGGAGTGGTAACTCTTGTATGTTGCATGTGATTAAAAGATATCTCTGACATTAACTCGTAAAAGGACACAATCTTCAAAAGTATACAACAAATTCTTTCAGCGGCTCCTTTCAGGGGTCGTCACAGCAAATCATCTCGAGGTTCACATATTGAGTTTAGAAACAGAGAAATGACACGCACATCCAGAGCCAGTAGTCCTGTGGGCCGTAATCAGAAAAACTCATGGGAAAAAAAAACAAACAAAGAAGGATCCCGCAACAAAAAAAAGTCCCGGACTTTTAATTATTATCACCACGTTTGATGTTTTAGACTAGTGCCCTTCATCAGACAAATCTATGCCAAACTAAACATCCCATATTTAGTTTGGCATAGATTTTTTGCTGGACGCCCTTCCTCATATTTATCTAGGCTTGGTGCTGGCACAAAACTACTCTGACCTGTGACCCCTTGTGGGTGGATTAAAAGCTTCAAAAGGTATATTTAGAATATTTATCGGCATTTAGTCTCCAATAAAACCAGTTGTTGTGGCTCATTGGTTAATAAATTATTTTTCTAACTCATTTTGCATTTGGTGTTTCAACAGTAACGTTAATGTGGTAGTTTTACAAATTGAGAGCACAACTGAGAGAAGTTGGAAAAGAAAGGTTTTCTCGAGTACACTCACCACAACTATAGATGGCCATAACTCTTTTATTTAACCTTTTCTTAACCAGGAAAGTGCCATTGAGATTGCAAATCTCGTTTTCAAGTCCTCACCAAGATGGCAGCACAAGCTTCAGTCACACAACAAAATGAGCGCCCCAGTAGTTTCTTTGTCCCGAATGCTACAAGGTTAAACAACACAACCTTATGACAATTTAAAATGAAAATAAATAGTTTTACCCACTCATTCATAATTTGAACTGTAAATATAGGTTAGTGTGAAACACGTCTTGACAGGACAACTGCGAGTCTCTATGGACACACTCAGCTGAGCCTCTGTCTCTGTGGGACGTCCTGCTCAGCGCACGGTCCTTATCTGTGGACACAAACAGGTCCCTGAGCAGCAGCAGCAGCAGAAGAGGCGCATGTGGATCATTTAAGTGCTCAGTGAGGAGCTGCTTCTAACTGAGTGGGAACTTAGGAACTCAGGACTTCACAGCAAAGAGGAGAGCTCCCCCCACAGCAACACAGCACACACCGGGACACACACACACACACACACACACACACACACACACACACACACACACACACACACACACACACACAGACACACACAGGGACACACACACACACACACACACACACACACACACACACACACACACACACACACACACACACAGACACACGCAGGAGAAATAGGCATTTGATGGTCAAAGCTGCCCTCCGGTGGACAACCAGGGTACTGCCTTTGAATGAACATTCTTCTGTTTTAGGCACATTGTTTGAGGAAATGTTGCTGCAGACTTTTGAACTATAACTATCCAGGGCTTCTTTGATTATTTCCATTCATTTTTGGGAAATTTTTTGTTTTTTAGTTTTTTTCAACTAAATTTTTAAGTAGCATAGTTTATAGTAACTGAATAACAGCATGTAGAAGACAGTCCAGTAGTTTAGTATAGCATATATAATAGTTTATTCGCATCGTTTGGTTTCACTGGTCTCATCCATAGCAAATAATAAATAATATATATTTTAGTATATGCTATTCTAACTACAACTAAATATAACAGAATAGTTACAAAAATAATACAAGGCCACAAACAATGAAGATATGTAAATGTATCAAAAATATATCAATCAAACCTGCTCTGGCCTTAAGACAAACAATGAGTTTTCACTTCTGTTGTTAAAAAAGATTGTTAAAAAAAATGAATCAGTTTTTTGCATCTCAAAGCTCATAAAGTACACAATCCATTTAAAAGGTTTGTCACAAATTGTTGGACAGGTAAAAATATTAGCCTTAGCCATAAGTTCATACGCAGCTTTGATTCAATTGAATTATCTTTATATAGGACCAGTTGATTTAAATTTGATTTGACTATACAGCTCTGGAAAAAAATAAGAGACCACTGCAAAATGATCAGTTTCTCTGGTTTTACTATTTATAGATAGGTGTTTGGGTAAAATTAAGATTTTTGTTTTAGTCTATGTTTATAGATTAAAACAAAAATCAACATTTTTCCCAAATTCCAAATAAAAATATAATTTAGAGCATTTATTTGCAAGAGGATGTTGTATGTCATATAGAGATAAGCTCAACAGTCATGTTTCCATAAATTAATTAGATTTTTATTTTGAGGTATTGCACTATTACTACAAATACTAAATTATTTTCATATTTTGATGTGTTGTTTGAGTTGTTTTTTAATAATTCTTATCAATATCTGGTAAGAGTTTTGGATTGTATAAATGTACATTTATGTACAATCCAAAATACATTACAAAAATGGATCTGGATACTAAGGTTCTTCTCTATTGTCTGTGCTGCTCCACTGTGAACTGCTGTTGGAAGTGTTAACTATAAAATTCCATTACTTTAATGACACAGATATTTGTTCTAAAATATCACTAAAAAGCTCTAAAAGCTTAGTTTTTGATGAAAATTGGCAGAATTAATTGAGGTCAAACCAGTACTTTATGGAAGAACAGAAAGGCATTTAACCAGGAAGTGGAGCACACAGGATACAGTTGAACTAATACTATGCTAATGTATGGTGCTAATGTGGATTTAAACCTCAGACAAGGACTAAACTAAACCAGAACTAAACAGGGGCTCAGACCTGGGATTAAAACTAGGCTAATACTGACGTAAATCATGCTGACTGGATGTTTGAACATTAAAACTACTTTTTTAATGACAGCGTATAATGTATATTAAGCCAAAGCAGAGGTGCTCGTACCAGAACTATAGGAAACCAAAACATTTGTCAATATTTTTATAAAAGTTTAAAACAACAGGGTAAAACAGTCCTAGGTCATTTTGTACCTGCAACAAAATGGCCGTACAGACAAATTTTAATATAATTTTATTAGTCTTTGTTCAAGTTCTAGGTTTACTTCTGGTTTAGTCCTGGTCTTTGCATGGTCCTGGTTTAGACCTTGTACAGTCCTGGTTTAATCTTTGTTTAGAGCAGGGTTAGTCCCAGCTTTGGTGCAAGGCCTGGTTTAGTCGAAGGTGTAGAACTGGTTTAGTTTATTTTATTTTTGGAAAAAAAAATTTTTTGTCATTTCGTCTTTTTAGTGGATTTAGGCCTGTCTTGTCATGGAGTCGTTTTGGTTTAGTTCAATCTTAGTATGGTCCATTGTCTAGATCTGATTAAGTCTTGGATTTAGTGTTGGTTCATGGTTTAGTCTTCAGTCTCTTGTAGTTCATTCACCTCTTGTAGTTCATAGACCTATTTTCCTGCATTTTAAAATTTTACTCACTTCATAAGAAGCAGTGGTATTATTCATATCCACAATGGACGCTTTATTGTTTGGAGAAGGGGGCCTTATTAAAGAGCATCTCTGGCCTCTTTTGAGACGCTGGTCTGTGTGCCTGTCCATTGTCTGCTCGGTTGAGGGTCCAGCTCAGTTTGGGGACCAACAGAAACCCGGCTGTTGGACTGTTGATCAAAGCTGCGCGGGGCCCGGGCCCTGTCAGCCCAGCAGTCAGCAGCACCAGTGTGTTTGGGATTATCACACCTGCAGTTCAGGGATTAATCCCAACAGAGACATGGGAACCAGGGCCATGGGGCTCAACCGGACCAAGAGGGGGTACAACC
Source organism: Perccottus glenii (assembly GCA_024416835.2). Taxonomy (NCBI): domain Eukaryota; kingdom Metazoa; phylum Chordata; class Actinopteri; order Gobiiformes; family Odontobutidae; genus Perccottus; species Perccottus glenii. The sequence goes on along the minus strand of CM044560.2, from coordinate 8,298,158 downwards.
ACGAAGCACAATTGTAGCCTGATTCAACTCTATGGACTTAGTATTCAGCAAAAAGAATGACACATTTAAGAGTTTTCACTAAATTAGTCATTCACACTGCCTAGAACAAATCTGTCATTGTGTGGGGAAGGCACAAAGTACCAATTATACACTCATTTAAACTAAAAGGGACAAAACTGAAACAGCAGAAAAGTTTGCTGGTTGTAAGGAAAAACTGGAGCCCCCGGGAAATTAGACACGAGTGATCCAACTTAGGACCTTCTTGCTGTGAGGCAACAGTGCTAACCACCTTACCACAATACTTCCCTTGAAGCTTTAAGACCTTTACAAAGCAGAATGTTTTGTTTCTACAGCAGTGCTCCCACGGCCGGGTGCACACAGTTCGGACTGACTGCAGTTTAGAATCAAACGTGTGTCAAAATCAGATGCAGATGGGCATAAATAGTAGCCTGGTTTTCCTTTTTTCAAAAAGAGGACGATCTGGTCCCTTTCTCACAGACAGATCGTTCACTAGCCGTTTGTCTGCAGCAGGTTGTGGTTTGCTGGCTACGTCATACACAAGTAACTCGGCTCGCGTGGCTAGTCCAAAACATTCAACATGGCGGACGCTGCTACCGAGAGGCCGTTTATTTTTGCTCTCGCCTTGGTTTTGAATAACCAGCAAAGAATAAAAATGATTAAACTGCTCTGGCTTCCATGTTAACAACCAGCTGTGTAGGGTTGCCTTTTTTCGCTTCATGTCTGGCATAAACCCAGCCCTTGAAATCAAATGCAAGCAACTGGGTACCAGACTGCAAGACCCCCCTTGCCTCCAGTGGTGTTCCAGCTGTAACTCTGGTGAATGGAAGCTTAATGTAAGTCACTTTGGATAAAAGCGAATGTCCCTGCAGGGCCGCAGTAGGTGCTCACAAGTTGTAGAAAAGAGACCTGATGGGTGTGCAATCTGAAGTATTGCCACTAGATGTAGCCAAACATTCCACATTGTAACTTTTTGTCATATAATGGGGCAAACTAGTTTTTTTCAGCATCTAGTAGCATCATTGTAGATTCCAATCTCACACCCAACAGCCCTACAGTAGCCCTGCAAGGACATAGTGTTGTCTGTAAACAAATCCAGTGAAAAAAATGGTTACACTGAGTTTACTGTAAGGTTTTAAAACCAAATCAGTTTATTTCATTAATGTCTTAAACACTGTCCCCTCACAGGAGGTCCCAGGTTATGGTTAGGAATTTGTGTGTGGTGTGATCTTCTGGGTTCCCCCTGTGATGTAGTACTGGAGACCAGTCTTGAGTAAATGAATGCTATCCTACCCAACCCCATAGCACACACTTTTGGAATAAATACTATGTTTTTTAAATGAATTTATTTTACAAGGGCTATGATTTAGTGCAATAATGACAATAACATGTGCCACAAACGATGAAAGAATGTCTGGATTTTGCCCACTGTTGCTCAAATACTGTCAAAACACCTTTTTATTTTGGTGGCTCTAAATGAAAATAACAGAACTCAAATGAAGTGAATACCTTTCACAATCCAAAGACTTTATTTTTATTGAAAGTTTCATAAATGAACCAAAACAACTGCAAACAAGCGAGAATACTAAAGAAACTTGTCCAACTTAAAGCATGCTTTGTTCAGTAAAGCCTCCATTAAGTCCAGATTTGTTGGTGGACACTGGCTTCAGAGCAGATGTAGCACACATTTTTCAGTGCTGTCCTTATCGCTGATGTAAAAACCTGAAAGTGTCATGTGTCAGTGCTGGATCAGCGTTCTCTAACCATGCAGAAAATCCTCTGCATGTTTGTTTAGCTAATTCCTCTGGCATTTCCCCGTCCACTCGCTCCAACTCCATTTGTCTAGTGGCTTAACGTCTGCGGCCTGCTTACCTTAAAACACTTTGGAGATATCTCTTCAAAGCTGCTCCCTAAAATCCCCCCAATCAAAGCTCACCATTTCCAACCGATTGGATGGACTCTAAGGCTCTCCTACACTTCAGTTCACACAATCAGAAGAGCGAACGACATGCCAGCCATTCCTCTTGTGGTGGCATATTACACTTTGAGTTGTTTCATAAATAAGAGCTTAAACTTGATGCTCCGAACACTCAGGGCAGAAAGAAAATAAACTCGATCACTCAGTCTTAAATGGACAAATACAAGGGCTTCTTTATTTCTTAAAGTAGGTCTGCGCCGGATCAGTGGGGTTTGCTTAAATTACATAATGAAGCGTAGGTCAAAAGGTGAGGTATTAAAGGACAATGTGTGCATTGTATGAGCAATATCTAGTAAGCTGGTTAATGCGAGGTATGGTCTTTTATTATCAAAGGGACATGAGTAATTTTAACAATTGTTGAAATATGTCAAAAAAGTTTTTTTTTTATATTTATTACACAAAAATAAATTGATCTTTAAGAAGATTTACCACCAATTCAAACTGGTAAAGTTACACATAAATCTCCACTATAAAAGGCCCAATCCCATTTCTCCAACTTAGCCCTTCCCATCCATCCATCTTCTTCCGCTTATCCGGGGCCGGGTCGCGGGGGCAGCAGTCTAAGCAGAGCTTCCCAGACTTCCCTCTCCCCAGACACTTCCTTCAGCTCTTCCGAGGGGATACCGAGGCGTTCCCAGGCCAGCCGAGAGACATAGTCCCTCCAGCGTGTCCTAGGTCTTCCCCAGGGTCTCCTCTAGGTGGGACATGACCGGAACACCTCCCTAGGGAGGCATCCAGGAGGCATCCGAAACAGATGCCTGAGCCACCTCAGCTGGCTCCTCTCGATGTGGAGGAGCAGCGGCTCTACTTTGAGCTCCTCCCAAGTGACCGAGCTCCTCACCTTATCTCTAAGGGAGCGCCCCGCCACCCAATGAGAAAGCTCATTTCGGCCGCCTGTATCCGAGATCTTAAATGGTAAATGGTGTGCATTTATAGAGCGCTATTTTTTATTTATTTATTTATTTTTTTTTACATTGTGCTTCCATTCACCGCTTTCACTTCTGGGGCAGACAGAGAGGGGGGCTGCCATACACAGTGCTCACACCCTTCTCTGACCACCACCAAACACACCTCGACAGTATGAACGGCCAACCTTCTGGTTTTAGGACGACCGCTCTACCACTGAGCTACTTGTTCTTTCGGTCATGACCCAAAGCTCATGACCATAGGTGAGAGTAGGAACGGTAAATCGAGAGCTTTGCCTTACAGCTCAGCTCCTACTTCACCACGACAGACCGGTACATCGACCGCATCACTGCAGAAGCTGCACCGATCCGTCTGTCAATCTCACACTCCCTCCTTCCCTCACTCGTGAACAAGACCCCAAGATACTTGAACTCCTTCACTTGAGGCAGGATCTCTCCACCAACCTGAAGAAGACAAGCCACCCTTTTCCGACTGAGAACCATGGTCTTGGAGGTGATGATCCTCATCCCAGCCGCTTCACACTCGGGGAACTCAATGTATATCATCACATTTTTCATTTACAGAAATCTCACAGCAACTTTGTGTTCCCTAAATAATTCACAGTCTCATGACATAAACGACCTAAACATAAACTTTCTGAAGACTCATGCTGTTAGTCTCATACCTCTTTTACATCATCTGATTAATCTTTGCATCATGCACTTTATGCGTTCCCTTATCATCCCAATATTTAAAGCTGATGACCCCCACCACATATCTAACTATAGACCAATTGAGATTCTTCCAGTCATATCAAAAACAATGGAGTCCATGTCCCAGTTTTTAAAAACAATTCACAGCTTCACAAAAGTGTTCCCCTCTAGCCTGGCAACTCTTTCCTATTCTATACAAAGAAGGTAGTCTGGTACCCTGTTACCTGCATTCAATTTTACTCTTCTTTGTTCAAGAAGAATTTGAAGAGAGGCGGGACAAAAGGATTTCATGTGAAAATATTATAATAAGATAGTAAAACATATGTGTGTTATGTAGGATTTATATACAGTATGTCATTCCTTTTGCAGTCTTTAAAGACAAGAATTGCAATGGTGTAGTGCATCCAGCAGGTGGCAGCAGGCACACATTCTATTTTTTTACTGTTGTGTTGAGACTTGAGCATCAGTGATAAAAGCAGACTCGAGCCTTTGGAAACACCTCAGTGGCTCAAACACTGGAATTACCCAGTCCCTGCTTATGTGCGAGGCAGGAGCACTTTAACAGACAGCTAAATACAGCATGTGTTGTTCTTGAGCATGCTTTTGATATTTAGAAATTTAAGCGTTAATTTGCAAAAACAGATAAATGCCATTTAGGAAATCCGTGAACTGAGACTTGTAATTTGTTCTTTGCTTAGCGACGTTTTTAAAGCCCAAATCCATTTAAGTGGTCCTAATTGGACAAAACCATTCGAGTTTGAGTTGACCGATATCACCATTTGACAACTTACAAAAATGGACTCATCTGCTTTTGCAAATGAATCCTTCAAATATAGAAGACTTAAGTGCCTGCACATGAAGCACCTGCACAAGCAGATGTGAGAACCAGCATCTCAGCCTGTTGTACAACATTTGTTTGGACCCAGATGAACAAGTTGATGAGGAAGAGGCTTTAGTTCAAGGGGCGTCTTATGGTCCGCAGGCACTTTTTTATGGTCAGCAGGCTGCCGCTCTGCAACATAAGACGAGTTGCAGAGCGGCAGCGGGTCCCCTGGGACTTTCCGTGTCCCTGGAAACTGCATCGTCCCTCCCCCGCCCCGTGTCCAGGCTTCTCAGTAGTCCACTGAGATACTGGCAGAGCCCCCTTCCCCCCCGTGTCGCCTTGCCTTACCGTAGTGTCAGAGCGGCAGCGAGTCCTCTCTCACCTTCCTTACGGAAGCCGATGTGTGCAGGAAGCAGTGTTGTGCCTGAACGCGTTCATTGAACGATAGTTCATGAACTCGTTCATATTTTGGGTGAACGTGAACTGAACGTGCTGAATTACTGCCTGATGAACGTTACTGTGAACTCGTTCATTCTGGTGTCTGTGAACGGCACGCTCTCTCAGGTTAACTTCGTTCAATAGGGTGCCAGATTTCTATAGAGCCTTCCAGGCGAAAACCCGGCTAAAACACACCGCAAACCAGCCGCAAACGGGTCTTAATATGTAGCGGAAAAACACCAAACCTGGCAACACCAGCCACCAGTGTCGCACCGCCGTCCGCCGCATGCGTGACGCGTCATCAAAAAATAAAAAATAAAAAGCATGGAGGCGGCAGCAGCATGTAGCAAGGCGTATGATCATTTAAAATAATTTTATGATGTTTATTGCTGTGGCAATAATTTTGAAAAATAATAGCTCGCAGCAACATATGGTGAAAAACTATGAACTAGTTCATTTTTGGAACTGTGAACTTAGTTCAAAATTTTGAAGTTTGAACTATGAACTGAACTAATTCATTTTAAAATTTGTGAACTGAACTTTGAACTAGTTCTTGTAGAAAGTGAACTTTCCCAACACTGGCAGGAAGGCGCAATGCTGCTGTACTGTGTCACCGCCGTATGCTATTGGAGGATAGCATGTAGTAGGCGGTGTTACAGTACACAGCAGTGCGCATGCCCTTCACTCCAGTCATATAATTCAAATATTATTCTGTTATACTTTATTAAATATTTTATTACACTATTTGGTTCAGAATATTTTTTTTCCTATTTTTCTCCTCTAAAAACCAGGTGCGTCTTATGGTCGGGTGCGTCTTATGGTCCGAAAAATACGGTACTTCCCAGATTTACGTTTTTCAACAGTCTCCCTGCTCACTCTGGTCCTTGCTCGTCTTTCAGTGTGATTATGTTTCTGTCCATTTTGGCTGAGGTAGGATTACCTGAGGTATAATTAGCATGGGTCTTACATACCTAAGGTCAAATTGATGAAATTGTTGGCCACAAACTGTCCAGCAAAGCTCGCTGTTGTGTGTTTTATTTATAAATGGCTTGAAAGAATGGTGGCAAGAAAGTATTTTACTGTCCAATAAAAAATAAAGGATCTTTTGGGGATGTGCATGCAAATATGTTTTCTTGAGTGAGTGAAGAAATAATATTTTTCACATATTGTGTGTTTTATTGACAATCTTGCGTTAGCCAATAATCATCATTCAGAACAGACATTCATTTTTCATCCAGTTCATTCATCTATAAATTTCAAAACATGATGAAGCTTCAGACACAAATATCCACAGTAATATATAACCCCAGCCAGTTTATTTTAATATAGAAGATGAAATTAAATATTAGATCTAAGTGAAATTTCCAAAATACAAAATAAATAGGATAAATAATAAATAATAACGTGTGAGACAGCCATGCTCTTTCCATCATGCACTGGTCTGTGCAGTCGGTGAAGAGCAACTGCGAACAACTGGCTCAAAAAGCTTGTTACATACATTATGCCTTTGCAGCAAGTTTATTTCTCGCAGATTTGCATGTTTTTTTTTTTCTTGTAAATTTAAAGTTTTTTTTCTTATAGATTTGGGACTTTAAACCTTAAAATATACTCTCAGGATTTGTATTTATTTTTCTCAAAATGGCCCTAATACCCCATTGTTTGAACGCAATGTCTTCTGTTACTCTGTGTACAGTGTGTTAAATGTCATGCATGCAACTGCTCAACTGTCTACTGACGCTTAAAAATGTTTTGTTCATTCATGCCATGTATATTCTGGGTGGTTTTACTGAAAAGAGGGGGATTGTGTTTTTCCAGATGTTGTTATTGTTCTGTATTGCTGGTACTTGTCTATTCATTCAATGCACATTTTATTTTTTATAACGTAGTATCTTCACAGTAAACATGGATGGGCTGTGTGGTGATGGTCACAGGCCACAGAGGACACTTTAGAACCCTAGAAACATAATGGTGTGGCTGTTTGTCTAACGAGCTTCTCTCAGGTGAACTCATTAATGGGACTGACCAGCTGCCCATCTGCCCTGGTCCCTGCAGAGTTCATCCCCCGGGGTTTAATATTGCTCGTTAAAACATTAAAATAACACTTGTGCATTTCTCTATCTTGAAAAACATAATGAGGTCATATTAGGTGGTATATGTTGTATTATTTTAATACTCATTTTATTAATTTCACACTACAAGTGCCCAGAGAGGACAAACTGATCTGACGAAGGGTAAACTGAGCACAGGGAGGACAAACTGAGCACAAGGAGGACAAACTGAGCACAAGGAGGACAAACTGAACTTAACATGCCTAATAAAATAGTTTTTTAAATTAATGTTTTGTTATGTTATGGCAGCTTTAACATTCATTTTGCCATTTGGGACAGCCCTAATAAACTTAACTCCTTAGCTTTGACACATGCTAGTTACACATGTAACAATGCTGCTTAACATTTCCTCACATGAATAGTTTAGACAGTATCAGAATTACTTTTTTGCAATGAAATGTGCTTCTTGTAGAAGGAATACAGTATGTTCCAATGTGGCTGCTTTTTTCCAGTAAGTTAGATCAATAACTAAACCTGTGTTGAATGAATATCATTGCCGTGGCTCATTTCTTATTTGAGTTATTAGCAATGTTGCAACTGTCCCCGCTCTCCCCTACTCATAACTTAAAAAAAAAAAAATTATAAAATAAAATCTAAAAGAAAACCCAAATCCCAAAATAATGTCGCAGCAAATAAAAAACATTGCTTAAATATCAATTTATGGCACAAGGTTCAACACCTACAGTGGCTGGAATTAAAGACCTTCTTAACACTGTTTCTCTTTCCAAACACATGTAGAAAAAAAACATGACACAATGAAAATACAAAAACAGCTTATTTTGTGATAACATTTTATTTGTTTTCTGTGAGTACCACAGTTGTAGTGTTCTCATACATGGCATCTGCAGTTTATCAAACTGATATATATTTATAAAAAGAGATTTGAGAAATATAATCTACATACAACATCTAATACCAAACAAAACCGTCTGGGTGAGTCCACTGCTTGCTTTAGTACAAAGGGAAAAGGACGAGGAAATGTTGGTGAAGAATTAAGTGCTGACATGAAGCTCCAAGACAATGAAAGCTCAAATGATAATATTATAATTATGAATCTGTGCATTAAATAAGTCTAAAAATAAAACATTTTTAAAAACAAACTTTTGAACAAATGAACACACAAACCGGCCCAGGTAAGTTCCACACACAAACGCACACGTGTGAAGTTTAAAGGCGTTTCTTTGGTTTTGATAAAAGCACAAACAGTCAGCTGGAATGTGGCCAACACCTTTAAAATTCCACTCAAAGACAAAAGCGCTGAAGCTGATGAACGTTATGTCAATTTGTACAAACAGTAAAATTGTTGTAAGATTAAAAAAATTACATATTTTAAAAGCCGTCATGTGGAAAAAAAAATTGGGTCACTAAAGAATGGATTTAAAATTCGGAGGAAAAAAATGCTGGTTTAAGCGTTTTCATGGGTCATGATTCTCCTATCAGTCATTTCTTAGACTCAGAATCTTAAAATTCAGACTTACATCAGACTTTCATTTTGATCTGAAGTCAATTCCATAAATATCTGAAGTCAATTCCATAAATATTTTTTTTTAATCAAGTCTTTGTAAGAATGCTAACTTGTAGGAAAAGATGACCTTTTCTCTCTGAATTTTGACTTTGATCTGAAAATGTTGACCCTTTTCTGAAAAGGTAAAGTAAAGTTCAAAATTTTAACATTTTTCTCAGAATTCTGACTATAATCTGTCATTTGCCTAATCCTTTTTATACTTTCCGATTACAACATTGAGGATATTTTGAATTAAATTTGTGAAATTGGCCTCAATCTGGTCACCTTACATTAAAAACATTCATGTACTTTTCACATTTAGTGTTTGAGTTACAAATTTCATTTAAAGGTCTTCTGTTCTATGTCTTTATATTCTATTAAAGGAGAAATGATATGTTTTTGAAAAGTTACGAGTTATTTAGCTATATATTTAAACAACTTTAACTTTTATAGTGAGCTGAATCAATAGCATAGGGCCCTATTCTTTCTGCTTTGCAACAAACAGAATACATTTTCTAGTATCCCGTTCCTTTTTATCCAATAAGAAGAGAGAATAAATTACATGAACATTCTGTGCAATCAAAGGGTTCAGGTGAGTTATTTGTTTGCTCAGTTCATGTCAGTGACTTACTTCAAGTGTAGATAAGCATTTGCTTGGGTTAACGTCCAATTCCTTGAGTTAACTGCAGGAATTGACTCTAACCTAGCTTAAATAACTTATGTCTCCTTTATTTTGTTTGAGAAGTTTATTAGAATGGATTAAAAAACAAAACAAATCCATGTGTCTAAAAGGTTTAAGTGTCTGTGTCATTAAACTCCTCCCCTCTAAGCTTGGTTAATTGAACAAAGGCATTTATTAATGGTCACTAATGTGGTACTTATCGACCTCACAATGTAACAAGAGGTCAGGCTAAATATCAATCAAGCTGTTTTTAAGTAAATACAAAGGTTAGGAAAAACCTGTCTGTGGCTTTGGGTTTGAAAACAAAACAAAACAATTGGTGACCTTTAAAATACCCTTGACAGTGTGTTTAAATGCCTGGGAAAAAAACAACTGTTGACTGTGATTAAAAAACATGTAAAACCGTGATTCAAAAATGTAGGTTAAGGCTTAGGCTGCAACATAAGGCACTGTTGAAGAAAGAAGAACTAAAAGTGCTCAAACAAAAAAGAGAAGACAACAGATGTTCGGAAACAGAAGCAAAGCAGCAACACGAGGAACAGAAATAAGCATTTATCTGCAGAGCCTTTTATTGACCGAGTCGCCTCATTCTAGCTTCAGTAACTGTGATTGTGGTTTGAAGTCCCAGAATGTTTTTTTCTGTGTAAATCTAAGATAGCTTAATTCAAAGGGACACTGTTTTTCTTTGTTTTTTTCTTCTTATATATTTTTAATTTAGTCCTACTCTGAAGTTTGTTAAAACTGCTAAACTTCACAGAAGGACTTGAAACTTTGAGAAACTGTCAATAAAAGGCTCAGAATGTCACATTCCACTGGACTCTCACAGGAAGTTGCCCACAGTTCATTTTTACAATTTGGCATTGAAGAGTGGCCCTTTTAATTTAAATTTTATGTCTGTAATAAATGCAATTCATAAAACATTTCTGTCATGGTGTTGTTCCTTGAACAACATAAATAAAATCTTCATAAGAAATATGCATAAGATACAATAAGGCTTTTAAAATGGAACATTTATATAGTGGAGATATGAAGGAGCTTTTTCCTTTTTCTCAGACCTCAAACTCGAAAATAGTCATTAAATAAAAATGTTCACCACTCTCTTATGTAATGTTTCAGTTACTTAGTTGGTTTCAAATATGATACATTTTGAAAGTCATATCTCCTTAGCAAATTACAGTAAGTAAATTTTAAGTGTAGAATTTGCTAAACGGTATTTTTAGAGCAACTTAAAGATAAAGACATATTGCACAAGAATGGAATTACTTGTTGCATTTAATATATAATCTGAAGATGATGCCACAAGTAAAGGTTGTCATTTCTAGAGCCTCTTCCACATGTTTACTATTATTTTTGCCTACTTGCTAGTGTTTCATCCTCTGACCATGGCAACGACTTCCTGCTCTTGAACGGCAATAGCAGAGAGCTGAAAGAATTTTCTTAGTTTAGCATGTGTCTAAGAGTGTCTACTGGTGAAATTGGCAACTGCACATTGAGTAATGACTGATATTTCCTGTGTGTCGAGGAGCTCTTCCTATGGGAGTCCGGACTTTCACTGCCTCACTCTTCCTCCTCCTCCTCTTCCTCCCCGGCCATCACCTCCACCAGCAGCTCAGCGGTGCAGGTGGCCTCCCCGAGACTGTTCACAGCCTTCACTGTGTATTTGGAGTCGTCGTCCCCTGACACCTGCAGGTTCAGCTTCAAATCAGAATACACTCTCTGGGACATTAACAGGAATGTTAACGTAAACTGTTGAGCTCTGACCTCTGAAATGACGAGGCTGCAGTTTCCATCTTCGTCATAGTCTATCTGGAAATGTCGAGTCTCTTTTATGGGCTGCTCGTCTTTGTACCACACCACCTCGGGGTCGGGATAACCTGGAAGATTAAAAACAAGAAAAACAAGTGTCTCACTACATGAAGGCTGGTTATTAAGTATTTTGTAAAGAAATCTATATAGCACCTCTTTCTCCCAACATACATGTACATGTGTCCAACAACACACAGCTCTAGGACCTAAAGCAAATATATGATCAAGTAACACTACTAGAGTTTGACACACATGGCTGAAACTTTATTGTTATACTTTGTTGTACATACTGTATCTTCACATGTATGACTGTAGTCAACTTTGGACTTTTTGTGCCAAAAGCTGTGCTCTGTTGCATAAAAAACTGCAATTAAAACAGAAACACACTCTGTGGAGCTGTACCCGTTGATGTTTGTAAGGACTCAAATAACCATGCAATATGCATTTGTGTTATCAATGAGTAGAATTCAAGCTGACATTTACTCTGAGGTCTGTTTATTTATTATCAATTAGTCGATGTGATCCCATCGACTAATTACTTGATCAGTCGACTTGAAACAGGGACCAACTCTACCAGTACTATACAATATACAGTATATACCATTACTGCCAACCTTCATGTACCTTCTATTTTGCAGTCGAAGCGAGCAGCACTCCCCTCCACCACCTCCACGTCTTTTATTACAGAGCTAAAGCTGGGCTTGCACTCCGTCTTCTGCTCATACTCCAAACACTCCAGGAACTGGTTGTCCTCTGAACACATTTTTAAAGCTTTGTTTGAGTCCAGTATTTATAGCCAGCTTCAGGCTCAGGTAAACAATAAGTTTTATGTGGAACACTGTCAGCCAAGATCACAATTCAAGAATCTGTATCAAATCTCATCATCTGATACCTAATTATGTACACAATTCTTTTTTTTTCCAAAGGCATTCCTTTTTATGAAATGGTAATTTATAAACAGTTGAATTGAAACAGAAGAGACTCTCCAGACCTTCAGTGGGTGAGCCTTTCTTGGCACTGACTCCTGCCATCATGGCCATAGACGACAATCTACCGATGGCTCTCACTGCGTGGCCTGTTTTCTGTCAAAAGACATTTTAGAAAAATCACATAATGCAACATTCCCACATTTTACTTTTGAATCGAACATGTCACACGTTTCAAACTGATGCATTTTGACATACGGGTAATATAATAGTATGTAAGGGTAGAAGTTTGTGCTGACACTTGTCTACTGTAGGAAACAAGTTGCCTATCCCAAAGTATCTCATAATCTTTTTAAAAAAGTGCAAGACTATACCTTGAAACTACCTAATTACAATAGTTCTGAGAGAGTAGAGATGTTTGTCTTTTCAGGGGGTTAAACTGTGGAATAGTCTTGATGATGAACTAAAAACATGTAAATTTATAGCTTCAAAAATTAAAAAAACAATAACCTCAGAATATAATATTTTTGTGTTTTATGTCTGAAAAAGAAAAAAAAAATCAAGGACTTCAACTGATACCTTTTTGGTCTAGTAACTTAAACTTTTTTGTTTGCTGTTAATTGTTTGTTTTTATTTTTCTTTGACTGAAATAAATTATTAACTATATTAACAATTGTTACCTGCCACTTTCTTCTCAAGATGTACTTTTTCATTCTTTCTTTGGACAGTTTCTTTGCTTTCATGGTGTTGGTGTCCTGCTTCAGCCAGGGGTGTTCAAAACACTGGGGACAGCTCAGCCGGGCCCTTGAGTATACAAAGATACAATCTAAAGCACAGGACAGAAAAGTCTTTCCCCTGGTGGAAAGTAAAGGTACTGTTAACAGCTCACTTCATGTCTTTCTTGAGCAGTTTGGTGATGAAGTCTTTGGCATTTTCTGAGATCTCGTCAAAGGCCTCGTCCTCGAAGTCCCAGGTTGCCGAGGTGACGTTAGACAGGGTCTCGTTGTCGTTATCTCCCATGAACGGAGAAAGACCCGACACACTGGAACACAGGTCAATAGGGAAAACACCACAGATGAACCAAATGTATTAACAGTGTATACTTGTGTTAAATTCAGGGAAAGCAGAGAAAGGAGCTCTGCTGGAGGAGAAGCAGGAGGAAATTTAAATTTGTTAAGACATGTCCCTGCAGGGCTACCATAGGACGGGTTAGGTATAGAATGACTCTTGCCACCAGATAACGCCAAAGGGCTACAGACCTTTATTTAAAAACAGTTTTCAGTTAGGACTGAAATGATTGAAATTTAAAGTAAGAAAAATTTATGGAAAGGTATTTTTAAAACCGTAAAGATATTTAAAAATACATTTTTTTTAGAAACATGTTTTTTTCACTCACTTTGTGTATTGTTGTTGTGTTCCATTTGCTAACCAAACAATGACAAAATTAATAAAAAAATACTAACATTTATACAAAACAAAAGATGATAAATATGATAAGAAACTAAGAAACCAAGAGACAAACCTGGCCTGATTAAACCCATATCACAGTAATTGTGCAGTTAACTGAAGTTGAAATGTAAATGAAAACAGAGGTGCATTAGTTTGAATACTGACAGAATGTAGCAGATGACTCCTATGCTCCACATGTCGGTCGGGTAACTGATGGCTTCATAGTTGATCACTTCAGGAGCCACAAACTCTGGAGTCCCAAACAACACCTTCAGAGTTCCGGCGTTTTCTGTGGGAAAAGGAATGCAACATGATTTAATTTTTCAGAGACGTGAGCAAACTCAGCTTGGCACTCAGTACCTAGGTTCTTCTCATGCCAGACTATAACTGTACATATTTATTTGGAGCTGTGCCTAAAACAAAATATTTACATAACAAGGTGGATTTAATGCATTGGTCCCACTAACACAGGACATATTACAATTAAGAAACTACATATTTATCTGTGTACTGGACCTGCTTTTGTAATTGTATGCATTTCAGATGGTTTTTTTTATCTTTTCTTCAAGTCTCAAGCAATTTAACTTTACTGCAATTACTCCTTTATTGTTATAATCCTATGGGGGGCACGGAGTGGTTAGCACTCCTGCCTGACAGCAAGAAGTTCAAACATCTCATATCCCTGACAATGTTTTTTGTTACTTGTCAAATGCTATGTACAGCTACAATATATTCATCAATAAATAGTCCATATGTAAACCTTACTATTATACTGTATAAAGATAATGTCCAGCCTGTTTTGCTGTATAAAAAACAATCCTAAAACTAATGGTCATTGTGTACAGTATAGATCAGTTTGCATCAATTGTACAGATTTAACATTTGACATGTTTAAATAAAGGTAAGTTTAGTAGAACTTGCATTGCTAGCTCAAACAAAACTTTGCGAGTATTTCTTTCACACACACAATAATCTCTACAATCATCTATATAAAAGATATACAGTACTATTTGAATAAAACAATCCTTCAGTATGCACACATTTACACATGCGAATAACCCATTATTATTTATTTAGCCTTTTATGCTTTACTCTCAAAAATCTCATTACAGCAGTGCATATCACAAACTGAATCTCTCTATGTCAGAGGTCAAAGTGGTTATTGGCACCTAGTCGTCTGGCAAGGCCAAAGTCGATGAGTTTGATCTTGCTGCCTGTCTTGTTGACACACATGATGTTTTCGGGTTTGAGGTCCAGGTGGACGATGCCCTGTTTGTGGATGAAGCCGACACCGTCAATGATCTGCAGCATGTACTTGATGACTTCCCTCTCCGTCAGCTCAAAGTCCTCGTCAATGATCCGTTCGAACAACTCGCCGCCTGAGATCCTGACAGATGGACCACAGGGAAAAATACCAATTTAAAGACAATAACAAAAGTTTTTGTTTAGCATTTCATTGTAGCCTGAAGTCTTTAATATAAAGATATGTCACACAAAAGACTTGAGAGAATAGATCCCAATGGCAAATTCCCTCTTTCTGTTGAGATTTTACTTGCCCATTACTTTTGACATAAAATGTAAGACATAAATAAATGTACTTTAGTGTTTGCAGTTATATGGTTGATGATGCATTTAAATGTGCGATAACAAAAAATATCTGTCCATCGCTGCTCTAAAATTAGCAAAGAGGAAATAGTTGTTTTCAGATTCCACTCATAGTTTTAGGACAGTGTTATTTTCTAAAGGCTGTACACAACCTCCTCCTCAGACCTATTTCCACTGTTGTTCAAATACAACAGCATGTCTTTGCAGGGATTGGTGCTCACATTGAAACCTGCAATGTCGCCACCAGATGTTGCCAAATATATACTATATTATCTTAAAAGAAGCTGTCCCAGCGAGGATACATTTCAACAATATAACCGACCCATTATTACCAATTCAGCCCTGATAGTTATTATCATCAACCCTTATAATTACCCCATTAGTTCTATTTTGATTAGAGTTATAGAAATTGCTACCCACATTTCCAAAGACAGAATTTTGTTTTCCCTTGCATATTTTATGAATTTTTAATTGAAAACAACTTAACTTAAATATTTATTTTTTTTTAAAGAATGAATGGCATTTCAGTGACTGGTCAGTTTTAAAGCAGGTCACTTTTTAATGTTCTTCTCTCTAGTTTGGTCTTGTCTCCATCTTAGATTAACTGGTTTATTTGTCAACATCCTTCTTGTGATTACGTAGACTTCACGTGGCAGACAATGATGGTATGAGGATTTTATTAAAAAGGCCAAGATGGAAGTCAGTTGTTTGTGTCGGCAGGGGTAAAAAAAATCTTCCAGGCTGTGAATCTAATGTATACATTTATTTGTCAGCTCAATGACTCTGGCAATACAGTAATCATGAGCCTGACTAATATTAGACTTGTTACCAGTCCCAGCTTTGGAGGCACAGGTACAGTTCTTATTTATAATTTGTATTGCTAGGTATGTGTGTATGTGTATATTTGTGTTGTACCGTCTTTTAATCTGGACTTGTCTGTAATAAAGTTTGATAATGATTAGATGAAAACATCTCATTTTATCCTAATTACAAGTATTTCTCTCTCACATCACCTACCTTCACCAAACAATAGCCCCTCTGTGAGTTTGGACTTGGTCTAAAACTTGACATGTACTGATTATAGTCTGCTATGCTCGTCTTTATCAGAACCCCACTGTGAGTGTTTTAAAGTGTGAGGCTGGCAAAGTGACGTACAGCTCCAGCACCATGACAATGTCCGACTTGCCCTCGAAGGCGTCCACACACTGGACCAGTTTGGAATGGTGCAGGCTGTTCATGATGCTGATCTCCTGCCTCACGTTGTCCTTATCCTTTGCAGAATATGCCTTGATGAATTTTCCTGCCCAAACCTTCTTTGTGGCTTTTTCCACCAGTTTGAAGACCTGACCAAACTTCCCCCTGAAAGAGAGGGGCAACACAATAAAATGACCCCATTAAAAACTGTAAAAATTAAGTGTCTACTTTTATGAATCATTCTTAACTTTTATGAAAACCATGTGAAATAATGTTTTTTTCTTATTGGTATGTTAAATGACATGCATAATCTCTGATTTCTCAAAGATTAAAAATAAGATTAAAAAAGAAAAGCATGTTCTTAGAGATTAAAATCTAATTTAAATAAGAGTTATTGTTATAGCAATATGTGCTTGATTTAAATATGATGATGATTAAAAAGTACTCTGAATGTGTGTGTCCTTACGTTCCCAGTCTCTCCTCCACGTCGTACAGCTCCTTCACCTTCATGTCTGCTCTGATGGACACGTCTCTGTAGTCCGGCTCCTTCTCCAACTCTGGCACATCAACACAAACAAGTTAGTTTAGCCTCTAGAAATAGGAGATATAAAAATGTTTAATGAAGTTGAGTGTCAGACTCTGTTGTACTTATTTGTCATTTACAGCTCTATGCCACATTATTCCAACATCCACTGACTCAAATTATTTCAGTAGTTTTTAAGGTCAATGGTGGTATTATTGATTTGTAGCTGTGCATTATGCTTGATGTGTTTTAGTGTGTAGTAGGCATTATGGTATGTATGTTTATTATATATCCTGTAATGTGTGCTTTTTGCATAACAGGCTGTCCTGTGTACATTTTTTTCAAGCTTCAGTGTTATTTGTACGTTAGTCATTTTTAGAAGCTTTAGATAAACAGGAAGAGTGATCCTAGTACCATCATCGTCCTCCTCACCATCTTCCCGATTCTCTGTAGGAAGAACCAAAAAGCTGGTTAGTCTAGTTAAGTCTGTTTAGGTAAGGAAAGCTAATGTTAATAATAGTAAATAATAGTAAGCATAAATTGGTTGTGTCACTCAGTAGACTCACCATCATCAACCAGTCCCACAGTAACAGGCTCAGACTCAGCACTGGGTTCACCTACTCCGTAGATGTTCTCTGCTCGGATTCTAAACTTATACTGACGCTCGGGAAGAAGGTTCTAGAAATAAAGTCAAACTATTAGTACATTTATATAATTTCTTAGCTATGCCATGTCTCCTATTTGTCTTTTTAGTGTGTCTTGGATGTTTAGGGAGACTTGAAGTTTATGTAAGAACGTTACCTAAGGCCAAAGCCACAGTCAAAGCTCTTGAAATACCTTACTGGCTTCTGGTTAAATAATAAGGTATATAAGTAACACAATGGACTATAATCAGGCCTCAGTAAGGGTGCACTCACACAAGGCATGAGATTCAGACCATATGATAACCTTGGGGATACATGTCATGGTTTGATGGTATCTTCATGATTTTAAATATCCAGCTGCCGTCTAAATATTACATCGTGTTTTATCCTATGTCAACTCACACTGACAATCTGTATCATGCTCAAGCACAAATGACACCTATCATAGCAGGTTTGACCAGTGTGAGTGTTACAATATTGTCCAAAAAAGAACACATATCTGTACTACAGTCAGTAAAAAGTCTATGAAGAGGTAATGCAAAGACTTGTCTGTCTGTGTGAATGATGCACCTCACACCTGTATGTTGTATGACGTGCTGTTGCAGGACGCCAGGTGCTTCCACTCCTTCCCCAGAGAGTCCCAGATCTCCAGGTTGTACGACTGAACAGCGCTGCCACCATCATATGTAGGGCCGTACCACGACAGCGTCAGACTGGACCGCCGGATGTCAGACGTTGCGGGAACCTTTGCCGGAGGGTCGGGTTTATCTGTAGAGGAGAGGGCAAATAAATAAGAACACTGCCCTTCCTATCATTATATCATTTTTGAATGTACTTGTTTGGTTCTCTACACTGTCCATCTACTAGACTAGACACCTTTAAAAAAATAAAAATAAAAAAATAATAATAATATTTTATCATAGTTATCAGAAGTTATCATTTACCGACTATAGTGAGGTTGAGCGCAGCCTGACGGAGGCCGTAGCTGTTCCTCAGTTCGACAGTGTAGCAGCCACAGTGCTCCTGCTGACCGTTGCTGATTATCAGTTTACTGCAGGTGTCTGTGCTCTTGATGGAGATGTCCGTCATGCCCTCCTGAATCTGACACATAGAGACATCGCTTCAAATACACCCACTCATCCATTAACTAAGTAACTAATGCCCTGTTTACGCTTTCTAAATCATAATGACACCAGAAACTACCCAAATGACCCTGATCAAAAGTTTACAAAACCCTGGTGATTTTGGCCTGATAACATGCACAAGTTGACACAAACAGGTTTTAATGGATTCTAAAGGTAACCATCCTCACCTGTGATCTGTTTGATTGTAATTAATGTGTGTATAAAAGGTCAGTGAGTTTCTGAGCTTCTGACAGACCCTTGCATCATTCATCCAGAGCTGCACTGACTTTTCTGTGTTGTTTTTCTGAGTCATGGTGAAACCAAAATAATTGTCAAAGGATCCATGGGAAAATGTACCGTATTTTTCGCACCATAAGACGCACCCGACCATAAGACGCACCCGACCATAAGACGCACCTGGTTTTTAGAGGAGAAAAATAGGAAAAAAAATATTCTGAACCAAATAGTGTAATAAAATATTTAATAAAGTATAACAGAATAATATTTGAATTATATGACTGGAGTGAAGGGCATAAGATTGCTGTGTACTGTAACACCGCCTACTACATGCTATCCTCCAATAGCATAAGGCGGTGACACAGTACAGCCAGTGTTGGGAAAGTTCACTTTCTACAAGAACTAGTTCAAAGTTCAGTTCACAAATTTTAAAATGAACTAGTTCAGTTCAGTTCAAACTTCAAAATTTTGAACTAAGTTCACAGTTCCAAAAATGAACTAGTTCATAGTTCTTTTTTCCATATGTTGCTGCGAGCTATTATTTTTCAAAATTATTGCCACAGCCCATATAAAGTAGAATCACAGACAGCAATTATTTTATCAGTTATAACAATGAAGCTATGCGTCAGATTTCATTTTCATATCCAATTTTCAATCCTTATCCAACCAGGGTTTACATTAGCATTGAGGGGACAGCATTTCCCCATTGTTGCTTTAATGCTTTGTTGCTGTCCATTCACTCCACACTAGTAGCAGCTGCAGCTTTCAACCCTACAGTACATTCTCAAGAACATGAGGAAAAACGTGCTGCTTGAATGGTCTTTTTTAATGAGGAATTATTCAAAGAAAAACAGGACAGTAATCACTAAGGTGAAAACGTTTTTAATTTTAATAATTTTCCATTGTCCACATGCTAAAATAGAATATTGTAATCCTAAAATAGACCAGGCAGGTTCAACAAACAAGTTACATGAATGAATTTAAATGATCATAGGCCTTACTACATGCTGCTGTCACCTCCATGCTTTATTATTATTATTTTTTTTTTGATGACGCGTCACGCATGCGGCGGACGGCGGTGCGACACAGGTGGCTGGTGTCGCCAGGTTTGGTGTTTTTCCGCTACATATTAAGACCCGTTTGCGGCTGGTTTGCGGTGTGTTTTAGCCGGGTTTTCGCCTGGAAGGCTCTATAGAAATCTGGCACCCTATTGAACGGTTAACCTGAGAGCGCGCGTTCACAGACACCAGAATGAACGAGTTCACAGTAACGTTCATCAGGCAGTAATTCAGCACGTTCAGTTCACGTTCACCCAAAATATGAACGAGTTCATGAACTATCGTTCAATGAACGCGTTCAGGCACAACACTGAGTACAGCAGCATCGCGCTTTCCAGCACACATCGGCTTCCGTAAGGAAGGTGAGGGAGGACCCGCTGCCGCTCTGCCACCAGAGTATGTGAGCGGTGCGGAGTGGGAGCGGAGCGGAGTTGTGTGATTTTGCCAGGTGCGAGGAGTGGATTTTTTAAATGTTGGAGCGTTGTGATTTTCTTCCGCTCCGAAACGCTCCACTATGCTCAATTACCAATCACGAGCCAGGAGTCCCAGGACCAAACCACTGTCAGGAGACGGAGGGGGACTCAAAATGTTTCTAATCATATTTTTCATTTGTTTGCATTTGTATTGTTTTATTAGTACTTTCACAAACATTTATATAAAGTACTGCATATTCGTTTTACACTACATGCATCTTCCAATCTGATCAGACACTGGTGTTATAAAAAAAAAAATAAATACCCTGGAGCGAAAACGGAGCGAGACGTAAAAGGACGGAGTGGGGGAGGGAGCGAGGAGAAAACAGTACACCCAGAGCGGAGCTTGAGCGGAGTAATTATGAAATACTTTGAGCGTGGAGCGCAAATTCTTCCCACTCAGCTCCGCTCACATACTCTGTCTGCCCCTACGGTAAGGTAAGGCGACACGGGGGGAGGGGGGGCCGCTGCCACTCTGCCAGTATCTCAGTGGACTACTGAGAAGCCTGGACACGGGGCGGGGGAGGGATGATGCAGTTTCCAGGGACACGGAAGGTCCCGGGGTCCCGCTGCCGCTCTGCAACTCGGAGCGGCAGTCCTATGGTGCCTGCGTCTTAAGTGCCTGCGGACCATAAGACGCAGGCACTTTTCCTCCCACTATTTGGTGAAGAAAAAGTGCGTCTTATGGTCCGAAAAATACGGTAATTGAACTGTATAAAATAGGAAAGGGGCAATAAAAATGTATTCAAGGATTGAGAATGTCAATCAGCAGTGTTCAAATTGAGGGATTCTGTTGAAACTAAATCAAGGTAAGGTAGACCAACAAAGATTTAAGCCACAACTGTCAGGAAACTTGTTCGGGATCCCCAAAAATAACTTCAGCTAAAATACAAAGACTCTCTTTGTATTTTAGAGATTTGTAATCTCAATGGGACTTTCCTGGTTAGATAAAGGTTAAATGAAAAAATTTAAAATAATTTAGATTTATGAGACCAAAATTGAACTTTTTGGCTACAACCATAAACGTTCTGAAAAGGCCTACGATGAAACGTAAACCATTCCTACTGTAAAACATGGAGGGGATCGCTGATGTGTGAGCTACAAAGGGACAGGAACTTTGGTTAAAATTGATGGCAAGATGAATGCAGCATGTTATTACTCCTTTAGGGTATGTAAACTCTTGATCAGGATTATTTGGGTGGTTTCTGTTGTCATTATGAATTAAAAAGAGTAAAAACAAATGTTTGACAATAAATGGTTTCACCCAACCACTAACTCTGAGTGCAAGTAAAGTTTTTGTGTCATCATTTATATTCTCAGAAAAATCATACATTCTGCCAGGTATGAGCACAGCTGTATATTAGAAATGGAATTGTTGCTTCATCAATAACAGTTCCTCATCCTGATCACAGGGAACTGCTTGTGTCAAAATAAGGTTATACCCTTCCTTGTGATAGACATTTGACACTTTGTATTTCCAAACAACTTATACTCTGGCACAACTAACTTAGTAAAAGAAAATTCTGGAAGCAGTTTGACCACTGCAAGTGCAATTTATTGACATAATCCAATTAATTTTAGCGAATTAGATTCAAACATCACAAGTTCTATTTTTATATGTAACATTGTGATCAAATATTGTATCTTTTTCTAATGTCATGCAGCCCAAATGGAATAACTGACGGGTAGCAAAAGACGGATGATTAATCCCTTTTCATGTTAGTCTTATAAATAACTTTGAGGTTTTGTATACCGATTTTTCTGGTAAAATGTAAGTAAATTATGATAAATAACATCCATCCATCCATCCATCCATCTTCTACCACTTATCCGATAAATAAAATATAATAATTAAATGCTGTCATTAAAAGGTTGCTTCTTTCTTACAGGTTTCCTGAACTTGAGCCAGGTGCAGTTGATTGGTGGAGCTCCAGAAAACTTGCAGAGGATCTCCACCTTCTCACCCGCCAGGATTTTCATGTCCTCAGGGAACTGCAGGATCTGTGGAGGCAGAGCTGGGCACACATACAGAGAGAAGTGGAACTTTTAATATGGCTTTCACATAGGACCAGTTTCAAACAGATTGTGGTATAAATAAGATTAATACAAAAGCATCAGGGGCCTTATTTAAAAAGCTTATGAACGCCCAGGGCTAAAATGTGCCTTCCCCGCTTTATGTGCTAAAGTTGTACAAAAATACAAAAGTCCCACTACGTAGATACATAACTGTGCATAAGCACTTCTTCTAACTCATGACGAGATTGTGAACTTAAGCATGTCTGATGTGCGCTTCATATTGTTTCTTTTCTCTCAGAAAACGTGTTCATTTGATTCAGACATAATCTTCAAAACAATATAATTGCATTTTATTCATTATTTCCCTCAGTATTAATAAAGAAAATCACTGCTGTGCTCTAACTGCTGGGTATTTCTTCAAATTAGTGTTTAATATTTGCAACAATAAACATGCATCCATTGTTAATCTTCACAGCAAATAACAACCTTTAATGTAACTATTCACAGATTTCACCTTGTTTTGGAGGCGTTTTTGGTGTGGGCTTCTTTATCCTGGCTTCACCTGTTGGAACAAAAACATAAAGTCAGACAACTATAATGTTTTAGCATATTAGGCTGAGGTCAGAGGGAGGACACTGACCATAAAGCATACAGAGAGGAGATGAAGAACAAAAGGAAGAATGTGTGGGAGATGGAGAGCCCTGTTGTCCTTATATGGTCATCCCAAAAATAGCCTCTGAGGAGTTTTCTTTACTCAGATGGCTGCAGGGAAAGAATCTGAATCAGAAATATGTAATATACAGCGTGCAAATATGTGGTACTCTTCGGTCTGTTTCTGGAGCGGTCACTGGATGGAAACATAAATACCCAGAGTTTCCAACACAAAGTTATTTCTGCTTTCAGTAAACCTCAGAGAAAACACAGGGAAATGACAAGTTCTTGAATGAGAACAGCCAGTAAGCCATTCAACTCAATGCAAAAGCATGTTAAAATGACATGTCAAATCAAAGCCCAGAATCTGGCCTTAATGGAATACTTTTGTGGAACACTGGATTTGACCGTTTTTGTTTCCATGAAGGTATCTTAGTTTAGTGGATTTCTTAAATGAGGGGTTATTAATAGCACAACATTTTGAAGCCAGGGCTGCGTTGTAGCTCTTAATAGTAGCTCTTTAACTCTGTTGACACATCATCACTTCCTCAGTGGGTTCACACTATATATCTGCTCACTGTTAGGGGGTTGATCTGTTTGAATAGACTGGTGATAGTATACTGCACATGGTGAATAAGGTTGTATTGCAAGGGGTTTAGTATGGAATCCATGAAACTATTTCCTCTGCAAAAATACTTATTCCAACTTTAGTTTATATACATTGCAACATTGGAAAGTCCCATAAATGGCTGTTTCCAGTCTTACAGAACAAAAATAAAACCAGTACTACCCCTAGGGCAACACCGAAGACCTAATCAGGACAAAGTTAATTGGACAAAGCCTAGTTTAAAACAGTATTATGTCACAACAAACCAGGATTTATTTAGGTTAAATGCTGACTAAAGACACAGGCACCATAACAAATCTACTGGGAAGAACCAAAACTAAAAGATCTGAACTACACTCAAAAATCTCCTAGCCCTTGGTCCTCCAAAGGAAGGGGATAAAGGGTAGTGCTATGATTATACCCCTAAGAAATGAGACACTACTTCACCTGTCGACACATGGATGTATAATAAGATCTATAATAATATAAAATATCATATAACATATACTATAACACAACATATGAAAGCCTTTATAATATATAGAATATGATTTACACTGGCATGTTCTACAAAAACACCACTACGTAGAAATATTCTGGCAATCCATTTAAGACAGGGACAGGCGGGACAAAAGCATTAGCTCCCTGTCGACTACAAGTGAAGAAAGACAAGCGCCTTTAACGCTTGCTCAAGGAGAAAAGAAAAAAGAGGAGAAGGTAAACGAGTGTCACCAAGCAGTAACCAGGGCGTGATAAAAGGTTTACAACCATTCTCACCTGTTAAACAACCACATTTTTTGGTAGGTGGTTAAAAGTTTAGTGAATAACATGTGTAAGTGGTTTAACATACTCAAGTGAAAGCATTATGACAAATTAAGACACTTGTTTGTTGCTGAAAACAATGTACTTGTGAGCCAAAAGAAAGTTTCCGCTTTGGTGGAAAATATAGAAAACTATTAGGAGTAAACTAATTCTGGCCAGAAGTTGGACTTAATTAGTGTTAAACTACAACATTCACTAGAACTAACTCAGGATTACACTATGACAAGTAGCAGAATAAACAGGGATTTTTAAGCACATCAGCTACAACAGCCCTGCAGCTACACACCGTCTAAGAAGAAACCACCCAATTAATCTTGTGACTAAAATCTTATAAACTGCTATTTTTGCTGCAGACACTAAATAAATGAATGACTTGAAAGAAAAATGTGACTTCTGTTGTATTTTAAACAGCTGCGGTGACAACACATGAATCAGAGTGAGGGATGGTTGGAACTGAACTGAACTGCTGCAGGTGTCGGTTCAGTTTGGACGTCCGCCAAAGAATCACAGACACATGAATTCTGAATGTAACAGAAAGCCCTGGAAAGAATTTTAAATGTGCTCAGGCTGGGACAGAGGTCAGTTTTTTCCACAAGCACCAACAAACACCAATAAACTGGAAGAATATTAAATTATTGTGTTTGTGTAAAGAGGATCAGCTGGGTGTTTTAGGAATCTGCTGATTTACTATGAACATTACAAATTGATGAACAATATTTAGTTTTAATAGTTTTTCGATTCCATCCAAAACTCACAAGTAGGAGATTCCCCTTTTGATCGATAGGGTTCTAGAGAAAAACTAGGTTAACTGTAAAATGCTGAAAGCTTCAAGACCTTTTGGCATTGAGACACTGGTTCTGTTTAAGTACTACTGAGAATCTTAATTTTATAAGTCTACAAACTTAAACAAATTTGACACAATAACATTTTGCTTCCTGAGTTCATGGAGCCATAAATAAATCTTTGGACAAAAGGGCAGAGGTCAATAAGTTAGCAGCAGCTGTAGATATATTATAAATTTTTTTTAAATAACAGACAATACTATGCAGTGAATGTTAAATGTGGAGCTCAGTGTTTGCCATTGGCTGTGTTTGATAACATCCATATCCACTTCCTGTGATAAAAACCTTGATTATTAGCCAAATGTGTGTATTAGTATGCGAACTGACACATCAGGTAATTCCAATTGTGCTCGCATTAGCCTATGTGATGCTAACAGCCAACGTAATGCTGAGCGTCACAAAAAATTCAATGGTATGGCTCTAAAAGATGTTAACCCCACAGTTATGGCAAGTGGTCAGATGGCCTGTTAATGGGTTATTAATGGTAAAGCGTGTGTAGGTAATTCATACGCCTTTATAACACATTAGCAAAAGAGGAAGTGCAAAGAAATTTTACTGAACAAGCAAAGGTAAGCCTGGGCTCACCAAAGCAACAGGTCACCATTAATTTTCTTTTTTTCCAAAATACAACAATATAATAAGGGGGGCGTTGTTGTAACATGGCAGCTAATCCATAGTTACATAGAATAATGTTAAGTAGAGCTGGGCAACATGTCTACAAAATAAAATCTAAATTTTACGCAGATTTTAACAACTTAGCAGTGTGCATTATCTTCACAGTAATGATAACGCAGTTCTACTTTATAGTTTGAACCCTCTCTGTCTTCATAGATTTGAGCTGTGTCCGAATCCACTCCCTAGTAGTGTTGTCACGATATTGGAATTTCTAACTTTGATACGAGACCTTCAAAAATATCGATATTCAATACCATTTTCGATACCGAAGGGAAAACAACTGTCACAATATTATAATTGTTTTATTTAAAGATAAATATAACATGTCTAGATAGAACATGACAATGATGTATATTTTACATTAAAAAAATGTCTTGAGGTTGTGCACTTGTTCAAAGGCCTCTCAGATTGTCATACATTCAGAAACCAATAGTGCAAGTTAAAAAAAAAACTTGTATTTTCAGGTAAAATCTAAAGCTCAGCTGGTATCGATACTTCGGGAAATGAGTATCGTATCGTTTGAGATATTTCCATATCGATATTTATCGAAATATCAATATTTTCGACAACACTACTCCCTAGTCCCTAAACAATAACTAGTGTTGCACTATATTGTGTAATCAATTAGTGAGCGGTTTTGGACACTACACAATGAACAATGTTTTTCTGTCACCGTTAGTCATGTGACTCTGGCATAAATGTAAAAAAAACTCATCTGATAATAGTTTTTATCATAAATTACAACACTTAGTGATATAAGTATTAGTAATGACCAAAACTGACTTTATGCCTCAAAAGAGAAGCTCTCATATGCCCATCTGAATAATTTAAGGTAACGTTAATGTTTTTACATTGTTACGATTTATTAATAACAAATTACAACGGATTTTCCACTGAAAGTCAAACTTGTAACTCGTTTCATTCAAACCTGGTGTGTTCAGTTTAAAGACATGTCACACTTGCGCAGCTCTCCTCCGACAATTCTCAATGCATCTATTTTGACCGTCCAGTGTCTCACTATTTTTTGTAATGCATTGTGGGAAACTTTGAGTGCACTACATTTCAGTCACTAGACGTTCGGACACCACTACAAAAAAGTCATAACCACTATATAGTACACTGTACAATGATTAGTGTGTTGATTCGGAGACAGCCCAGGTCTAATATAATTTACACTTCACACAAAGTTTTGTTAAATAAAAAAAATCTAAAGTGCTCCGAAGCACATGGATCATTTGCATAAATTAACAAAGTCTCTGTTTATCATTTTCTTTCCACAAGGATTTCAGAGGTAATATGGACATTTTCTCTGGGTGTAGTATTGTCTGCAGAGTCATTAGAGACATTACTTAAGCTGCTCTGGAGCTAGCACCAGCCTTAGCCACAAGACTCTGTATAGTGCAGAGGAAACTCTTTTTTTAGTTCATTTTAATAAAGTGATATAGCTATTTCTGACATTGTCAAAAATTTTAAATGAACTAAAATTAACATTTATAGTGTATGAATACCTTTATAAAACATGGCATGGCAAGTTTTGTAGTTTCACTTTTATAGGCTGGCTCTCTGGTCAATCCTTATGTCCATTTATATGAGCCCTTTTAACAAGAGGAAGATATATTAATATGCTTTTCAAGACACAGCAGCTTTTCCAAAATAGGGCCCAGAGCCTGAGGACCATTAGCTTCTTAAAAGGAGAGCAGTGGAGTGTTTGAATATGTAGTGTGAAGTAAAAACAAGTCTGGGCCGAGTCGAGGAAAGCAGGCCTTAAAAGGAAACGGTTGCAGAGGAGTTAGTGTCAGCTTCCATCCGCAAAAAGTCTGCAGGTTAATCATGCACCGCACCCTCTCACATCCAGACCCTCACCAGCTCTAACTCACGCTGACACATGAGGAGTGCACTAATGTGTGCGAATCAGTCTGATAAATGCAAAAAGGTTTTTGAAACAAGACGACTAAGAAAATATCATTTCAGAAAATAACATTGCCAGCGGAATTAGTAATTATTAATGCAATATACTGTAAAACAAAGTGGAACACATCAGTTATGTTTCCCATACTGTACAGGGCTCCAGACTGCGACCAAATGGTCGCATTTTGCGACCAAAATTTGAGAGTGTGCGACTGAATTTTACATCCAGTCGCACATGTACTACCAGTAAATTTGCCTTCCCCACCCTCCGTTTTTTTTTTATACATTAAACGTGGAAGGGGCACGTCAATGATCAATGAAATGAGCAATGAAATAATCAATGAGACGCGAGCGCACACGCACGCACGCAAACACACACACACACACTCGCACACATACTCATGAGACGCGAGCACACACTCGCGCTTCATTGAGTGATGCCTGTCTGTGAGGTGGCCAATGCGTGTGAGAAGAATAGGGAATGGCCACTGTAAGTGGCTAAAATGAGTGGAGGGGGAGGGCCTAGAGATAATCGAGCGCGCGTAAACATCTGTGGGAAGGAAACGGAGACAAATATCATCACAACCTGATATGTGCGTGCGTCTGAGCTATGAGCAAGCGAACTATTGATTCGTTCTTCCGACCTGCGGCTAGTGTACCCTGTCCAGAGTCTACAGTGTCACCATCGGATGATGATGCAGAGTCAGAGGTTGGTGTGGCGAAAAAAGACCGCACTCACCATTTTCGAGAAGACTGGCTGAAAGAATTCAGCTGGCTGAGGTACTATAAGCAGTCGAACTATATGAACTGCGAATACTGCAGCAGCTACCCCAGAACTGCGGGGAACACAAAGTTTGCCGATAGTACAGGCACTTCGCAGTTTAAACACAATCTCAGCCTGAAACATCGAGTATGTCGTGACATGTTTATAAATCAGAAAGCAACGCCACTGCCGGTTGCTTTTAAAAGACAAATGACTGTAAATCAGAGCGCAGATGAGGCAGAGGTGATGTTGAAATTTAACACGATGCAGATAATTTAATAATTATAATTTTAATAATAATAATTAATTTAATTTAATAGATGCAGATAATTTCTGCATCTATTATTAAAGTATTTATTAGTGATACAGTGGAAATTAGTAGATTTGGTTAGCATGTTGATTTACGGTATGCGCCCCTAAATTTTCTGGTTGTGCCCCTAAAATTTTCAGTTGGGGGCCACTGTGCTCCTAGTGAAAAAGGTTAGTCTGGAGCCCTGCTGTATAATTTCCCAAAACTAATAGAACAGTACTAGACACAATCAGAGAAAAGAGGTTAGGAAATATTTCAAGCAATTAGGAAGCAAGCAGAAGAGGATGGATGAATGGCTCAGAAGACAGACAATGTACAGCTAGGGGTGTGCCGGTTTCAGAATTGGTGATGACGGTTATGACGTGAGTCAAATGTGACGGTTCATAACATAACCGTCGGGGGGCGTGGGAGGTATTAGTTTGAATAAACGAGCAGACACTGATTAGCTACTTGCTCTACGTTTATTTAAAATTAACAGCAAGACAACTAGCAGTGAATGTGCTTATTACATGAATCACACACAGTGAACAAATCTTTAACAAAAAAATAAATAAAGAACTTTGCAATGAACGTGGTTTGTTTTAAATAAATCACACACAGTAAACAAAACGATCGTGTTTCATTGTCTCGCCACCATGCTAGTGGATCTGCCGTAGAGTCAATTGGTTGTTCTTGGAGATAGCGGGTTAACGCCGTGTCAGCGCGCGCTCTGATCGGTAAAGGGGCAGAGATTTCAGACCTCCGTTTATTAAGGAGATCTCCAAGATTGTGCACAGACCTCTCCCGAATCATCTCCAGCAGCAGCAGCCTCCGAAGCACCACTAACTCCGCCTCCGTTTCCCTCGTCAGCTGATACAATTTCCCCCCGAAGTGCATCTTTTGTCTCCCCCAATCCATCCCCCCCATTGCCTCTGTATCGTGGGTCAAGGAAAGATGACTTTGCCAAAAGCTCCTGAGTGGCTGGCACTGTATTTGTGCTAATGTATGAGGCATAGGCCTACGCTGAGTTTCATTTACGATGAGATGCGCTCTAGTTCACAGTGCAGTGCAAGTGAACGCGGCGCGCTGGCGCTTCCATGTCACAGTTATCATTGTCTGCTATATTTGCTTTTTATTTATTAAAATACATGCAATTGGTTGATGAAACATTTATTAAAATTAAGATAAAATTTGTACAAAACAGAATTCGTTTTTAAGAAAGGTTTTCTACAAAGCAAAATGTAATGAAGTGGTAAATATAAAAAAATATTTTAATGACACGGTTTTGGCGGTTATAGAGTTCTAATGATGGTGTTCAACTATAACCGCCAATCACACGGTTATATACTAACCGTCACACCCCTATGTACAGCAGCATTTTTCCACTCACTGTAAGCACATAGTAATAAAAACACCTTACAATCTGAGAAAACTGACAAATGTTATGTTATTAAGGAGCTGTTACTTTGTGTATTATATCATGGTCATAGCTCAAGGTCAGGAATGGCTTCTTAAATTGTCTGGATTATTCCAGCTCACTTCTTCGTAGCCATGATTAGTTCCTTGCAGTAGATGAAACCTTTAGTTGAGTTGTGAAATCATGCTGCTGCTGACCCAACCTGCTGCTGACAGCCTGTGTCTCCGCTTTGGTACAAATTGTTTCTCAGACACAGGGGCCTGTAAACTGCAAAGTTATTGGGCAATTTTCTAAAAAAATTGTATTTGTGGAAAAAATATTAAAAACCTTTTACTACTCCTTTATTTAATTCATTGTGACTTTCTCCTTTACTTGCTGGTTCTTCTTCATCAGCCTGCAGAACTGTAGGACTGTCTGCTGAACATCATCAAAGCCTGCTCTAAAAATCACTGGTAATCCTGTCACAGAACTACCCACTTTGTGTGATGCGCGGATAATTAGAACAGCTCAAAGGATACTCAGGGACAGCTTCCATGTTTAAAAACTTTGAGTAGCATCCCTCAGGACGCATACTCCGCTGTTTTGGATGTAGAACACAGAGGAGAAAGGCAACCATTGTCTTGAGGGCTGTCCATCTCCTTAACTCACAAAAACCCAAATCATGATCCACTGCCTGAAGTACAAGTACTTTTTTTATTAGTTATTAGTGAGTACTGTAGCTCAACTATGTAAACCCAATCTTGTACTGCCATGTCTGAGAACACAAGATCTCTTTTGTGGAATCATAGGATTGGGAGAGAAGGGCGGCAGTAGCTCAGTGGGTAAAGTGGTCGTCTTTCGACCGGAAGGTAGGTGGTTCGATTCCCCACAGTTCATACTGTCGTTGTGTCCTTGGGCAAGACACTTAACCCACCTTGCCCCAGTGACTGTAACACTGGTAATTACATTAGAACAATGTAAGTCGCTTTGGATAAAAAGCGTCAGCTAAATGAATAAATGTAAATGTAAATGTAGTTATAGACAATATATTGGTGCTAATATTGTTATTGGCCAATGTGTGTTTTTTTTTTATTCATCGACTCGATGAGAAAAAAATGCCTGATGAGTAGTTTGTTTATTTGTTTGTTTGTGACACCGTAGCACACCTGAACGCAGCGGCGCTCCATTTTGGG
This sequence comes from Perccottus glenii, assembly GCA_024416835.2. Classification (NCBI taxonomy): domain Eukaryota; kingdom Metazoa; phylum Chordata; class Actinopteri; order Gobiiformes; family Odontobutidae; genus Perccottus; species Perccottus glenii. Next base: position 8,266,787 of record CM044560.2, on the reverse strand, counting down.
CATGCGCACTTTGCCAATGCAGAGTAAAGGCTTGCAAGTTCAAAGCTGGAGCAGTCACCTTGTCTGCCTCAGGACAAAAGAAGACAGATGGATTTAAAAATGAAACGCATGCAATGGTAAAGTTATTGGAGGATCCCGCGTCAACTGTGGGCGGCACAGTGGCAGAGTGGTTAGCTCTCCTGCCTCACAGCAAGAAGGTCCTGGGTTCAATCCCATCCAAGGCAGGGCCTTTCTGTGTGGAGTTTGCATGTTCTCCCTGTGTCTGCGTAGGTTTCCTCCGGGTACTCCGGTTTCCCCTACCACCAAAAAACATGTACAATAGTCCCCCCCCAAACACACATGGGGCCAGGTCATGTTTGTAAATGAGAATTGGTTCTCAAACAGTTTACCTGGATAAATAAAGGTTAAAAAAAAAAAAAAACTCATTCAATACCACCAATTTATTAATAAGCAAGCGTCAGCAAGTTAGCGTTATTGTTAGCATGCCTTTGAACAAACAAGAAATTAAGCAGAGATTCTGCAAAAGCCAAATCTATAACCATTAAGATAATAGAAATGTGATTGCACAGTTTAAGAGCATTTATTAGCGTCATAAAAAATAATAATATGTGATTTTTATTCAGTAGCCTAAAGCAATGGCTATCAATCGCTAAAATATTAAATATTTACATTGGCCAATATCGGTTATCGGCCTCAAGAGCCAGATAAATATTGGATATTGGCATCGGCTGAAAAAATACATATCGGCCCAACATTCATTTTCTACCGCCTAGTCCCTTTAGGGGTTGCGGGTGACTGGAGCCTATCCCAGCAGCTTTGGGCCTGAGGCGGGGTACACCCTGGAAAGTGGCCAGTTAGTTGCAGGGCTGACCCTATTTTTTATGTATATAAAATGCATTGTTTTGCAGTACATTTTGTCTGTGTGTTTATGTGTAAATGTTTGATGTTCTATGTGCCTTTTAAATGGCCCCTCTTGGGGAGTGGGGACTAATAAAGTGATCTGAATTGAATTCAAAATTCTGAAGTTTAAATGCTCAATCCAGCTAAATCTGAGCTTTCAAATGTGTGTAAATGTCTTACCCCACTCTTGGCCAACGGTAATAGCAAACATTTGAACTTCTCTTAATAATAATGCTACTGCCACATGTATACAGCTTAATTGGACTGGAGCTGGACCAAGCAACACTCCTTCTTGCTCCTTCAGTTCCTGGACAGAGCCAGCAGTGTAGCATAAGTGCAGTTCAACTATAGTGTGCATGTACAGATACACACTTTATTAATCACATAAGTGCTGGTGTGAATGATGCATTTCATTTGGTAAACTGTGCCTGAGGCTGATGGTTGCATGTTTATTCAGTGGTTTGAGCTCAGGTTTCAGAAACATGCACAGAACCAGGTTTAGAGTAATTGTAAAAAAACACACACACACACACACACACACACACACACACACACACACACACACACACACACACACACACACACACACACACACACACACACACACACACACACACACACAGAAGACAGACAGACAGACAGACAGGTGCACACACTGAGCGGAAGGATTTAGAGCAGGATCATAAAGATAAGACACACATTTTCCACTGCAGCACACAAACGCAAAACATCCATTAAACGACTCCCACGCCACAGATTGACAGCTTGATGTACGGAACACGTGGAGGGTCATATAATGTTAAATATATCCAGAAGCTGAGCCGTCCTGCTCCTCGGCCCAAAGTGAGCCCACAAAGACAACAATGAACAGAACTCAACAGTGTGATACTGAATAGACAGTTGCTTATTTATGAATATGAAACAGAGGAGACAGGAAATGCACTGACCACTCAATGAACCCAGCCACATTCAGTCTGGGAGAAACTTGTGCGCATTACAAACTACTGTGTCTTAATTTAAATTAATTGCTGCTATACTGAAAATACTTTGAAAACACTTGCACTGCACTGTTGTATGGACATATACAAACTGAGAGCACTGTAAAAGACACTCATGCTGTCTCTGCCTGCACATATTTCTGGTTGGTTGTTCAAGAGAAACTATAGAGTAACCTTGAGGACCAGAAAAGAGAAACTGAACCATATTATATAAATTAAACTTGCTCTGAGTTAAAGAAACTTTCCCAGTAGGACATTCCTTCTCCATTGATTCAAAGTTGACAAGCCGTATAGACCGGCAGAGAACAGCTAATGGGAGGGTCCATTGTTTAAACTGAAGTAGACCCAATTGTACGTATGCTATCAAGCAATTGGTCAAAACTTGCCGTCACGAGCTGAACATTCTAATCTATTCTTGATAATAAAGCCTATAGAAGCCTAAATCTAGTTTCTTACAGACAATTCCAATTTTAAACTATTAGGGAAATAAAATAGTTTTCCCCAATTAAAGGAAAAACAGGCTTATGCTGTAGGATTACATTTTGTGTAGGACAACATGGGGCAAATGCTGCAAAGAAAGCTTAAAGCAACCCTTTACAATGTATATCTTTAAATAGTAGTTTAATTTTAAAGTATATGTAATGTAGGGCATGGCAGCTACCAATTCTACAACACGGTTAGATATTTGTAGCAACTAATCTTTAGTCAAATTAAATAGTCATTGTCGTCACGACCACAAACTTAAAGACACAATAAGCGATGTTGCTACAAATAATGAATCGCAAAAGCCAAAATTGCACAGTGTTACAGGGTTTAATTAAGCCCTATTACAATGTAATATGTTTGTCAAATGCTAACGTAGCCTGGGAATTTTTTTTCTTAAAAAGTTGTATTAAATAAATCCGGACTGAGAATATGAAGAAATGTAGATGATTTTCTATGAGAAAAATAGACAGTTATGGCTAGTTATTTGTCATTCCTTCTTTATTGCAAAATGTCACTTATAAATGATGGGGGTAAATTTTGAATGGCATTTTATTTTCCCGTCTCTCTGCTCTGCTGGAGTAATGTCAAACCAAAGCACATCTTGATAATCTTTGCTGCGTATGGATTAAATGAGCGTCCTTTAAAATGACTTAGAATTGCTTCAGGATCAACTCTGAGATTAGAAATGCTATAGCTGTGGAATCAGATCATGTGATGAGAGAAACACTGGGCCTTCTTCCACATGTTACATAACAGGGATTTCTCTTTGTTAGTTGAACAGTCTTTGACCACAAGCATGTTGTTCAATAGGTATGGTCAATAGTTTTAAAATATAAAAATATTGCATATATAATACACATACCTATAACTAGCTAAAAACACTACAGATGAAAATAGTTATATGTGGTGCAAGTACAGATTGCAATTCCACACCTTTTATTTTTTTAGACCATGTTAAACACTACAGCAGCCCAACACATGCTGTTGTCTATTTACAAACTTACTGGAAATAGGTCAGATGGTCATTTCATAAAAAATAAATAGTTTTTTCTGAGCATGACATTTTAGAGAATGTCAGACAGAACCGTGACCTCAGACTAAGTTAAACATCTAAGAGCTAACTTTAAAAGTTTTAGCAAGTTGTGTGAGGATCACAGCGGGAGTGTAACTGATGACAAAAGCGTGTTGAGAGTGTGTTTTTACCAATGTCACCATTAATAAGTAAATTAAACACTTTTTAACAACTGTGTGAAAAAAGCAACGTTATGTTCAGACTGTAGCAGACAGAAGTAACTCCACATTCGGCTCATGAGGCGCTGTGACCGAGGTTCACTACACAAAACCCCTCCCACACTTCAGTGAGTGATTCAAGGGGTAACTGTGTTGTGTAAACAGCCTCTAAAACTCAGTAAGAGCATCATGCGGACAAACAAATGGTATGAGAGGGAAAAACAAAATACCTGCATCTGTGGGTGAACATAGAATGTCACCAAATAGAAATGAAAAGCAATGCAAGCAATCTTCCAAATTAATAGATCGTCAACAGTTGAAATTACAACACAATCTTATACTGTCCTATAGCAAATATTGGATTAATATGCTAGAAGAAAGAGATAAGAAGAAACATAGAAGTGCTTCTTTTCCAGCATTGCTAAGTTTGTCCTCTTTGGGCAGCCGTAAGAGTAGAAACACAAAGTAATGTGTGTAATTTTGACCTGCTTATACACTATTGAAAAGATTGTTTTGACCAGTGTCTTCTATTTTGTATAACCGTTACATTATTGAACAAAGTGCTCCTCAACCAAAAACGTAATTACTTCTAAGTCATTACCACTTTCTGCCTACATTATTAGCCGCCTTTTGTTAAGGTGTTACTTGGTGTTAACTGCCTTGGGATGGAGCTCAAGACTGAGTGAAATTGGTCCAAGAGTGTTTTAACACTGGGGTGAAACCATTAGCGAGAAAGGTATGAACAATTATGAAGTGTTTATGAGCTTAAGATTTAACACCACTGAAGAAGAATTAAGGAAAGCGTTTGGATAAGATCTGATGTAAATTCAAACAAAAACCTAGAGAAACCTATAATACCTGGCTGGGCTGAAGGTAGTAAAATCAATAGACAAAGTGCAGATTTTATGCAACATTCAAATCACAATCAATACTGTTGCTTATTAATGAATTACCTTTTTAATTTACGCGAGACGGTACAGAATGTGAATTCTTTGCATTCTACTGTTGTGCTTTCCGTTCAAATAAGGACATTGCACTTTTAATAAAAAAGAACATTTTAAAATAACATAAATAACCATGCTCAGAACTCAGGCTTGTGACAGTCACTACTTTTACACAAGTTTACTTTAACTAGCTCTTAGCTCGATTAAGTCACTTTGTCCGATTTTACATGAACAGAGAGAGAGAGTACTGTGGTAAGTACTGTGTCCCTAGCCTCCACTCAGGCTAATGCTGCATTCATGTGTCCTTAGTATTTCACAGCACTAAGCTTTAATCATTAATAAATGTCAGTAGTAACCCTCCAACCTTACAAGTTTAAAACACCTGAACACAACAAGCACCTTCCAGCTTTTTCTTTTACACTTTTTACCAAAATTTGTCTTTGCTCTAGAAATTAGTGAGTGTGCCTATTCAGTTGGAAACATGAAAAGCTCATTAAACCATATTGTTTTTGGACCTCCTATTCTATAGCATTAATAAAAAATGGTTTGTTGTTTAAGAATAATTCAATGGCCTGAAATTTAAAAAAATGCCCCGCTTCTAGAATTCATTGCTGCTGCTCATTGTTAAGAAGTTATTATTCTACTCCTAATAAAGAATGTCTTTAATTTACTTTCTTTGGCTTATCGTTTTTCGGAACTGGTAGCCTTTGAACAAATTACACCTAAAAAAACTGACAGTTGATCCAGCCATAAAACAGAGCCAAAGCTGAACCAAATCTCTGTTCACTGTCTGAAATTGGAGAGAAGGGTTGAAGCCTGGAGACTGATGGGAAACATTGTCTTATCGTTCTGAGGTAGGAATAATAATCTGACAGTGATATACACGCTGATGGTTCCAATGATACACAGACTGCTTTAAAATAGAAAGGCCGCCCTCTTACTGCGTTGGTGTGTGTGTGTGTGTGTGTGTGTGTGTGGAACCAGTCATCCCAGCCCGCAGCGCCTTATTGGGACAAAAGGAAAGAGGCTGCAGCTGCATATTTTGGAAACTCACTCTCTGAGGTTGGAGTCGCCTTCTTGGACTTCTTGTCAGACGGGGAGTTTTCTGCAGGATCTACATAAAAGACAGACAGACAGAGAGAGAAGGAGAAGGGAGAGGAGGATTAAAGACACAATAAATTGCTTCATGTTACATGTTCACATTTTGTTCCAATGGAGCAATGAAACTAAGTACTTTTTACTACAGCACTCAAAGGGGAAATTTGACCTGGGAGCTTGTGTGCCAACAGCTTTCAATCTGTACATTCACAGTAAAATATAGGACTAGCTTAGGTTTTTTTCAGTTTAAACAAGTAAACAGTAATTCCAATACCAAAGCTCAGAAGTGTTACTTTTGTTTAGTGAGATTCCATTTGTGCAAATCAAATTAAGTTGGAGTGGTCAACTCTTAAGATTGTATTTCTAATTCCCTGAAATGACTAAATGTTGAGCCTGGCTTCATGTGACATTAGGTTGATAAGTACACACTAATTAAGCCACTATTTCAGTGGCTTGATTAGGCCTAATTAGGCCATACAGAGCACTATGGCAGAGTATTGAAACTAACTTTTAAAATGTAAGTGGACTGCCATTTACTATAAAAAAGAGTTCCTGGTGTGTAGTTGTGTAGCTATTCCCTACAGCAAGTTATAGTAAGTACAAATCTACTTTGGAGAAGCAGACAGGAGCAACAACATTGGCTTTGCATCATGTATGGCTTTGTATTATGCAAGAAAGCTTCAACAATTAACAAAATACTAACAAGAGTGTGTTACATAGATAAGATTCACATGCAATTCTTCATCATATGATAGATTTTTATATTGTACTTAATTTAAAACAATCCTGTAACTAAACTCTCCCACATGCACCTGAAACACCTGAAAGCCTTTGCAAAGGCCTGGACAGTGATTGGGAAATTCTGTCAGTATGACAGGTATGTTTTTACTAAGTAACAATAAAGCAGTTTCTTTGTTGTCAAACTTAAAACATGCCCAAAACTGACAGTGCCACACCATTGGTCTAAACCAGCTGTGGTTTGGTGGAAATCACATAGATGCTATAAAGTATGGGCCAGATTGACAGTCAGCTGTGTAGAGCGGTCGTCTTTCAACCGGAAGGTAGGCGGTTCGATTCCCGCTCCCCCCACAGTTCATACTGTCGTTGTGTCCTTGGGCAAGACACTTAACCCACCTTGCCTCCAGTGGTGTTCTGTAACACTGGTAATTACATTAGAACAATGTAAGTCGCTTTGGATAAAAGCGTCAGCTAAATGAATAAATGTAAATGTAAATGGTTATTTCAACAAGGAGAGTGGGTCTAATCAACTTATGACACTTCTTTATTGGGTATCCCTTCTTACTGCAATGACTGTTTATTCAAAGAAGATGTGACGAGGGCAGCATGTTATCACAATAAACAATAATACTGTGATAACAAAAAGTTGAGATACTTCAGTCCTACAAGACAAGCTTTATTTGAGAAAATGTTGCCGTTATGCGTTTTTCCAATTGATTTTTTGGGATAAATTGCCCCTGTGTGCTTCTCCAAACTTACTGCAAAAACTATTACTATACTATTTCTATTAATACTTTTATACTTGAGTTTTTAATTACCCTGATGGAGGGTCTAAGGACAGGGGATGTTGTCTGGTGCAGGCTGTTTTTGTGATATTGGGCTGTTGAAAAATGAATGCCTTTTCTTTTCTTGTCTACTACAATTGTCAAACCTACATTCATAGTAATTCATATTTACTTTATGCATCAAACTTAAATTCTGTTGCATTATGTGTACAGTATTATATTAATTTTAATAGAACAATTTGATCTAAAATGTCACGTTTGCTTGCACTTATCAGTCCCAAAACTAAATCTCCGTTTCCGTAAGCTCCGCTGCTAACGAGCTGCTTCCAGGAACAATGTTTGATAAATAAAGAATTAGTGTTTTATATAATGACAGGAAACACCAGAGCAGCTGGGAAAGGGGAGGACTCCTCAGAGCAGAGAACCGTTTAACTGCTTCTGTGCGGGTTCAAAGCTAGGCGTTCCTCTTTCTAAACTAATCAACCCAACCTCCAATTGTATCAGCGCATACATATAAACAGGCATCTATACAAACATGCATGCAATCACGTAAGTATCCCTGCCTTGTTAAACAATGCATGAGACAATATTTTTCCGTGTTTTACTTTGCTTAGTTTCCTTTATTTGTTTTTGCACTGTTCTTCTAAGAAAACAGACAAAGCTAGTGAAATAATAGATATGTACCTTGTATTTGTGAGCATGAATAAAATAATATTAATGTAGATACTATTTTTACCAGCAGATTCCACAATTTTCACCCCTCTTTTCTACAACCTGAAGGCCTCTATGGTAGCTCTACAGGGACATGCTGCTGTCTTTAATTAACCCAGTGTAAACAGGTCAATGATGACTTTCACTTTAAACTGAGAAATCACTTTACTTTTAGCGAGAAGAGAAAAGTCAGATTTGTGGCTTAAGTTTGTCTGCTCTGGGCTGTTGTAGGAAACAGAAACAGGATTTAATAAAAAAATCCACATGAATCTATGGAGCTACAAACATTTTATGAGGTAATTATACAACCATACTTTAGACTGATTGTGTTTATTTTGCTCAGTTGTACTACAAAATTACACACTACCCCCATTAAGACAAGTTAGCCCCAGTCAAAGCCTTGTATATATGTGCATACTTTGATTTGACCTAAGATTCTTAAAGCTCAGTGTTTTATCTACAATATGACCTGCAGTTGTTCTTATAAGTTACCTTGTCAGAATTATTTTGCCATTTTTCTGAGAATATGAATGATAACACAAAAACCTTTTCACTCATAGTTAGTGGTTGGGTGAAGCCATTTATTGTCAAACAACAGTGTTTACTTTTTTTAAATCATAATGACAACAGAAACTACCCAAATGACCCTGATCAAAAGTTTACATACGCTAGTGATTTTGGCCTGATAACAAACGAGTTGACACAAATGGGTTTGAATTATCCTCACCTGGGATCTGTTTGCCTGTAATCAGTGTGTCTGTATAAAAGGTCAGTGAGTTTCTGGGCCCCTGACAGACCCTTGCATAATCATCCAGTGCTGCACTAATGTGTCTGTATTCTGAGTCATGGGGAAAGCAAAAGAATTGTAAAAGGATCTGCGGGAAAAGATAATTTAACTGGATAAAACGGAAAGGGATATAATAAGGTATCCAAGGACCTGAGAATGCTAATCAGCAGTGTTCAAAATACTAGGATTTTTTTGCACAATAAGGAGGCAAAATGGGCTGCACGGTCAAGACCAAGATCATTACTACGCATATGCCACAAAGCATCCTGCTTACAACAGCACAGAGTCTGTGAAGGTTCTCTGTCATCCAGGACATCTTGAAAAAAAGGTTGAAGTAAAAGCATCTGGACTCAGTTTTTAGGTGAAGACGTTTCATCTCTAATTACAAGAGACTTTATCAATATTGACTGACAAACAGCACAGAGACAATCCTCAAAATCCTCAAAAAAAGGAGTCAACAAGGCCTATGTTAAAAGGTACACCATTCCTCCTGTGAAACATGGAGGTGGATTACTGATATTTTAGGGATGTGTGAGCTACTGAAAAGAAAGAGTGAAAGAAAAGTTTTTGTGTTATCATTCATATTCTCTGGGAAATGGCCAAAAATAAATAAAAATATCACAAATTCTGCCAGGACAACTGTATGCTGGAGTCTGTAATGTCACATATAATCAGAATAAATGTGTGATAACTAATGGAGTGATGTCCTTACCATCCACTAGCACCGTACAGGAGCACTCTGCTTTGGCCGCTGCGTTCTCTGCTGTGCATTTGTACAGGCCCTCATCTTCTGGTAGAGCTTTGTCAATAGTCAGAGAGCACAGGCCGCCTGCAAACACACAATACAAACTCGATGTTATGGACAATGTAACTTCAACCAAAGCATTCACATTGTTGTTAAATAAAGTGGTCTGCTTTAAACTATTTACATGAGCGCAAGGTTTATTGAAAAGTTTGATTTACTGTGAAGCATCTAATCTTTTGGGAGCACAACGATGGGAAAGAGAATGGGATAGATAAGGCTAGTTTTATCCTGACGCAAATAAAAAACTGTTTGTGAAAGCGGCTAGCCTCTCATAAAAAAAAAAGAGGAGCTTCACTACTACTTTATAACCTTTTATACAACCCTTCTAGAAAATTATTTAAGTCACAAAGAGATAGCATCCAAGTGGGCAATCCAAGCTTTTCTTGTTGGCCCTCATGTACTTCTATTTGTGATACTCAACTACCACACAATATAACTCCTGTTACACAGTGAGGCAGCCAGGCAGCAAGCTTAGAAGAGTACATTTTCTAAGCTTGTGTAGAAAATGTACAAACAACAGCCCCAAAGACACCAAAGAAGACCTTTAAAGATCTTTTTTAAGTAGTGTTTTAATCAAGACCACAGTAACAAAGACTAAATTGTGATACAGCCTGATTTACTAAGATCTAAAATAGTGAGTGCTAATGTTTGCGTGCCATTTGTGGGTGTGTTGAGTACTTAAAAAGGTATTTACTTGATTCCACCCTTTCCTAACCCATGATAGAGACAGTTGGCTCAGATGGAACAGTTAGCCCCTCCTCCCAAGTTCCTCCTCACTCTCACAAACCCTCTTCTTCCTCCTACTTCACATGCACACGATCAAGCACGTCTCTCCTACGCCTGCACACTCCACCAATATTTATGCATGTTTTAGTGCTTTTTTCTTATCTGTTTTTATCGCTTATTTTAGCTGTTTTTCCATGTATGCAGTAACAGCCAGTGTAGGAAAAGCCACCTTGCTGGTTGGATTTTCCGTAGCCATGCTTCACTGTTTACAAGACGTGCAGGTGCTTTCCGGCTTTACAGCAGCAGCCAATGGGGCTCATCCCCTTTTCTGAGAAAGGCTATCTGTGACAGGCTAGGAATGGACAAGCCGCTCAGGAAAAGAAAGCTTCTTGCTTCCAGGTTTTGCTTAAATAAAAAGCACTCTAAAAAGGCGTACACAACATGTAGCAATTTGATCTTTACATAAATGACTTTTATAACATTATTTTGGGGATAAAACAATTTTCACTCAAATACAAAAAAAACAAGTTAGGAACAGGATCTTTAAGAATTCTGTGACTGAATACTGTATAGTGAAGGCCATCATATTTAGACGGGGCGGCAGTCTAGCTCAGTGGGTAGAGCAGTTGTCCTTCAACCGGAAGGTAGGCGGTTCGATTCCCGCTCTCCCACAGTTCATACTGTCGTTGTGTCCTTGGGCAAGACACTTAACCCACCTTGCCTCCAGTGACTGTAACACTGGTAATTACATTAGAACAATGTAAGTCGCTTTGGATAAAAGCGTCAGCTAAATGAATAAATGTAGACAAACGTTGTGTGCGTGTGTCACAGCTGTGCATCATAGAGACTTATAGAGACTTTAGAATAATCAGCGTGATCACAGTTTAACAAAATGTTATAACATTGACATGAATATTCTTTTCTTGAATCCAAGTATACTTTAAAAAAGCCCCAAGTGACACAAAGTCCACCATCTCACTCATTGTCACTCATTCAATCTGCTCCTCATCAGTCAGGTCTGTGCCACCTGTGTGCACCTGCTTTTTTAAACAAGGTAAATAAAGATGCAGCCACCTCAATCAGTCTCAGCCTTAATGTATCTGACTGTGAGAACAGAAGTTACACACGTGGACAAAAAAGTTTGGTACCCTTCGGTCAATGAAAGAAAAATTCACAATGGTCAAAGAAAAAACTTTATTCTGACTAAAGTAATAATAAATAAAAATTCTATGAATGTTAACCAATGAAAGTCAGACATTGCTTTTCAACCATGCTTCAACGGAATTATTTTAAAAAATAAACTCATGGAACAGGCCTAGACAAAATTGTTGGTACCCCTAACTTAATATTTTGTTGCACAACCTTTTGAGGCTATCACTGCAATCAGACGATTCCTGTAACTGTCAATGAGACTTCTGCACCTCTCAGCAGGTATTTTGGCCCACTCCTCATGAGCAAACTGCTCCAGTTGTTTCCGGTTTGAATGGTGTCTTTTCCAGACGGCATGTTTCAGCTCCTTCTAAAGATGCTCAATAGGATTGAGGTCGGGGCTCATAGAAGGCCACTTTAGAATAGTCCAATGTTTTCCTCTTAACCATTCTTGGGTGTTTTTAGCTGTGTTTTGGGTCATTGTCCTGTTGCAAGACCCATGACCTGTGACTGAGACCAAGCTGTCTGACACTGGCCAGCACATTTCTCTCTAGAATCCCTTGATAGTCTTCAGGTTTCATTGTACCCTGCACAGATTCAAGACACCCTGTGCCAGATGCAGCAACGCAGCCCCAGAACATAACAGAGCCTCCTCCATGTTTGACAGTAGGGACAGTGTTCTTTGATATGCTTTATTTTTCCGTCTGTGAACATAGAGCTGATGTGCCTTGGCAAAAAGTTCCATTTTTGTCTCATCTGTCCATAGGACATTCTCCCAGAAGCTTTGTGGCTTGTCAACATGTAGTTTGGCATATTCCAGTCTAGCTTTTTTATGATTTGTTTTCAACAATGGTGTCCTCCTTGGTCGTCTCCCATGTAGTCCACTTTGGCTCAAACAACGACGGATGGTGCGATCTGACACTGATGTTCCTTGAGCATGGAGTTCACCTTGGATCTCTTTAGAAGTCTTTCTGGGCTCTTTTGTTACCATTCGGATTATCCGTCTCTTTGATTTGTCATCAATTTTCCTCCTGCGGCCACGTCCCGGGAGGTTGGCTACAGTCCCATGGATCTTAAAATTCTGAATATTATGTGCAACTGTAGTCACAGGAACATCTAGCTGCTTGAAGATGGTCTTATAGCCTTTACCTTTATCATGCTTGTCTATAATTTTCTTTCTATTCTCTTGCGACAACTCTTTCCTTCGCTTCCTCTGGTCCATGTTGAGTGTGGTACACACCATGTCACCAGACAACACAGTGACTACCTGAAGCCCTATAAATAGGCCCACTGACTGATTACAAGATTGTACACACCTGTGATGCTAATTAGTGCACACACCTTGAATTAACATGTCCATTTGGTCACATTATTTACAGTCTTTTCTAGGGGTACCATCAATTTTGTCCAGGCCTGTTCCATTAGTTTATTTTTTAAAATAATTCTGTTTAAGCATCGTTGAAAAGCAATGTCTGACTTTCATTAGTTAACGTTCATAGAATTTTTATTTATTATTACTTTTGTCAGAATAAAGTTTTTTCTGTGACCATTGTGAGTTTTTCTTTCATTGACCGAAGGGTACCAACATTTTTGTCCACGTCTGTACATTTAATGGTAAGAAATGATCCACAATGCATATTTGTAAAAGCATGTTGTGACTGCATGTGTTTCATAACATAGAAATTTAGTAAACCAGACTCAGGCTAGGATAATAGGAATATTTCATGTCCAATCTTACCAAAAATTAAATGAGCCATGTTGTTTCGTTGATTTATAATAAAGTACATTGTTGGATTTGGGCTATATTCAGTAAAATCCAAAATTATTTAATGTTCATGGTCCAAAGTGACTGCGTAGAAATCAGGGCTGCATAATATATCGCAAATTTATTGTTATAGTAATATTATTGATATTGCAATGTCCGTATTGCAGAGAATGACTTGTATTGCAATAATGGTCTTCTATGTGAGAGACATTTACTCTTTGCCTCAAATACCTCCAGCAGAATATAAAATCAAACTGTGTTGAATCTAAATAAAAAGTGCTAGTTTAGAAATATTTAATCCTGGTTTAGTTTTTAATATTGATTTAGCTGTTGCTTTGACAAGTGGAAGTTAGCCCAGAATCTTGTCATATTTATATTTTCTAATATCGTTATCGCATTAATCTAAATAGTTACAACATATTGCATGTTTTTTAAATAATGTGCAGCCCTAGTAAAAATGTATACATTTTGAGACAAGGCCTTTTAAAAAGACTTCTTACTGGTTTTCTGCAGTCTACACAATAATGGCCAACATACAAAGTTTATGGTCAAACTGCTGTTGTTTCACATACAGCACTATGTGGCAGTATCTTTGTAGGGAATTCACTTAAGTCCACAAAATGTGTCATCCACAAGTAAATCAACATTACAGTGCTCACACTACAGTCTCCAGCTATTTGGGGGATCATGACCTTTGACCTTTAAGAAGTGACCAAGCATCCTCACTATGCAGCAGGCGGTCACTCAACCCGGATCTAGATCAGGGGCTGTCCTGCTGACCGAAATAACAGTAGAGGGATTATCTCACACACTCAAACAGGGAATCCTCTTACACTGGCCTCATTTATATCCATCCATAGACACACAATATACACATGTATACAGTATATAGATGACAGGTCTGCACAGAATATAGAATATTTTTCAAATATTGAATAATAATCAATAAATATGCAAAATCATAAGATTTAAATTAAACAGAAAATCTGTTGCACGATGTAGCACAAACATGCAATATTCAACAATTATTTTGACTATTGTGATAACTAGATGAGCTGTAATAGTTAAAGGCTTTTTGAAAAGGTAAAAAAGTATTATTTTATTAAATTTTATATAGAAAGTATAAAAAAATACAAGCCTCTGGACTATCTCTGGACCTTTTTATTTATTTAGACGTACTACAGTTTGATTTAATGCTGTTTGGATGACAATTTTGAGGAAAATAGTAAATGTCCATCACATAGGAGACCGTAACATTATTGTGATACAATAATTTTTTGCAATACGGATATTGCCATAACAATAATATTGTGTTAACAATAGATTTACGATTTATTGTGCAGCCCTGGTTGTAATCCAGTTGCTGAACCTCAGTATATTTTGGTATCAGAACGCTTGAAAAACTAACAAATGAGTCCACTGTTTACTTAAAAGTGATAAAATCTCATAATCTTTGCCCCATAGGGGACAACAGATTTAGGACCTGCTGGTGGTTCCTAAAGGGGTCGGGGCATTGTGGCAAACCAATGTGACATAAACAAAAACCCACTGATCCCATCTGAGTATAGTCAATGAGTAAAGAATAGAAGTTGTTTTGGGGCCATTTAGCGAAGACCCCCTTCTTTCTGTAAGACAGGTTGGTAAAAAAATCTAAACGCCTCAAATGTTATGTTTTGCATATTCACATTAAAATATATATATATATATCACAAATAAAATCCACATTTAATAATGTCATGGTATTCTATGAGATATTCACACTGGGGATAATCTACCACTTGGGTCTGGATGCTTCATGAGTACTTACATGCAAGTATTTACTGGTGGCTGGAGCCTATCCAGGCTGCTTTAAACTCACCTGTATGCATGTACATAGGGAGGACATGCAGACAATGTAGACGCATAAAGACCATTGTGGCCAGCCCTGGGATCAAACTTAAAACCTTTTTGCTGTGAGGCTGGAGTGCTAACCACTCTGCAGTCACAGCGATTATTGACACTTAATATGAATGCACAGATTGCAGTGCCATGTTGTTTTTCAGTCCACTCTTTCTCTTTAGTTTTTTAAATTCCAAACTGTTTGACAGTTTTATGAACTTCAAATGTCAGGCAATTTTTCAAAAAATTTAAAAGTATATAATATATATAAATATATTTTTTTAAACTGAGTCAAGTGGCAGTATCGGAAAAGTACAAGAGGGTCCAATAGCTGTGAGTACTGGTAGTCCACTCTTTACATGTCTGAATAATGTCCAGTCAAAATGTTTAATTGCTATGTGATGCAACTAAATGTCATTCAAGTGGCATCAGTGTGACCAGTGGAAGTTAGTCTAGAGTAATTTTTTCTATAAACAGAGGCCATAACGCTGTCATCACAATATTAAATATAGTATTTGAATATTGATGTTTTTCCTATACATTTCTATGTCATTTTAATTAGACATGGCTGGACCAAACTAAACTCTTGCTTCTCAGAATAAACAAAGTAACTCAGAGGTACAGTAAGACAGCTATGTTTGTGTGTGTCCCATGTAAAAGGATCCATCCCCTGACAAAATACCAGTGCTAGTCCTACTTTGCAGTCATACATCACATCCTCTCTATTGTTTCAAATCTAGTGTCTATTAATAGTATCTGAATCCTGAGACCGCTTGGCAGCTGGTTCAGACGCCTCACGTCCCGCCGCTCACTCCCCAGGCGCCCTAACCTTATTAGAAACCATGCCCGGCTTGTCAAATGTGAAAGTGTTAAGTGTCGGCTTTAATGTGCATGTGACTTCTTACCTTCATTGGCGAGAACGATGAACTTGGAAGACTTGATGACTTTCCCATCCAGGGTCCAAGTAACAGTGACGTCTCCTGGTTCGGTCAGACGGCACTGGAGTCTTAGCCGCTGTCCATCCAAAACCGTCACGTCACTCAGTTTTTCCTTAAATTCCGGAGCTTTCCCTCCTCCACCTGTGGATTTCTTTTCATTATGTCCGCCGTCTACACAGTTATTCACGGCCACTTTGCTGTCCTTCTCTGATGTTTTCGGCGGAGTCTCTCCATTTTTCTCAGTGGTTTTCTTCTTATTTGCGAGGACTGAACGGAAATCAGTCTTATTGTCAGTTGGTTTGTTTCCAGGCGAAGAAGAACCTGCAGCGTTTCCGGCCTTTTTCCCCAAAACGGCCCTGAAATCAACCTGTTGCGTGGAGTTCGCCTTGCGGTCATCATCCAATTTGGGTTTGGCCCCTTTGAGGGTGGCTTTAAAATCCATCTGCTCGACAATCAGGGCGTCCTCCTGTTGTGACCCGGTGGCAGTGGTGTTGTTGACGTTGTTTTGAACGTTACGGCCTCCCAGCAATGAACGGAAATCAAGCTGCTGTGCCTCCCTCTGTCGTAGCTCGTCTTCACCGCGCTCCCTCGTCTCCACCGAACGTTTCAGCAGGCCTCTCGGAGCGACCACTTCTTTCGAAGCTTTTCCCAGCCTTTTGGGATCCCCAACTTGTTCCCGCGATCCCTGCTGCTTGAGCTCCTGCTTGGACCCCTGCCACTGCGCACTGCCACTCCTCTCCTCTCCTCCGGCTGCAGGGCTGGGAAAGGGACGGAGCAGAAGATGAATGGATGGATGGAGAGAGGAAGAGAGAATAAACAGAGCTGGTTAAAAGCCTCCTGAAAGTGTACAACAAGCCATACATAAGCCCCGCCTCCTCCCCCTCAGCAGCTGAGGAGGAGAGGAGAGGGGGGCGCTCGAGCGGGACCTCGACTCAAAATGTTCAAGTTACATCACAAGTGACTCGTCTGTCCATTTATGGGCATGCACCCTGTTCACTCTGAATGCAACTGCATAAACACACTTCCTCCACGTAATTCCTAGTTACTTGAAAAGTACAGGAATAAGAATTCAACATTTCAACTGTGCACCATTGTTTTTGTATGCAATCCCTTGAAAAAGCTTTTGATATAGCCAGAATCTCATTCCAAAACTGTGTAAACAACAAGCACTGGGTCCAGCTGGGAGACAGAGAGGAAATGCTGCTCTGATTGGTTTGGGTGATATAGACGGATTAGAAAAGCTTTAGGGAATTTCTGGATATAGGACAGACGGATGGACGGACAAATTGTGGAATGAAAACAGAGGGATGGGGGGCTGGTAAAGCTCATATCTGCGATCACATGGGAAACGCTGATATAAACAAGGTTTAGATTCACCGTTTCTGCAGTGACACGCACAGATTGTTTTCAGTTTTCTCCCCAATACAACATTGATTATGCAGCTAATGAAAGTATGGCAGTAATATGTGCAGCTGTGCCCTAATGGCCTGATGTGTTGTTTATCAAGGTTGGAAATTATGAAGAAATAAAGCCATATTGATAGCTTAATACATATTGTTGTAGATAAAAACTATAGTGAATATTACAGCAGTGTATAACATAACCTGTACCTTGGACTTTTAAAGCCTTGCAACCTAGGTTTGCATTTATGTGAAATGGATAGCATGCTCAAAAATGCAGCACTTGGGTTTGCAGCTCTTATAGTTGGGAAATGAGACAGAAGCAGATTTTGAATACAGGGCAAAGGAAAAATGCAAATACATTAATCAAGTCTGAGTGAATGTGAAGGTTAAAATTCCAGCTAAATTTAGCAAATAAGAACGGGCACGTGTAAATCATTTGTGCAGACATGACTGCTGCTGTTTGTGCAAAGTGACCCCAAGTCATATTGCAAACTGTAGCTTTTGTTGTTGTCATCTCTCAAATTGCGTTTTCTTCAGTCCCTTTTCCTAAAATTGTGGAGAATGTGCGGCTGTCAGCAGTATCAAAAATGTCTTGGTGTAGTGCTTCTGTATAAAATAGAAGGGTGTGTTCTGCTTTGGGATTGAAGCACGTGTTACATGTGAGATTAGACATAGTATATTCATCAATACATTCCATTTAGTGTTGCTGCTTATCCATCTTAACTGGGTCAAAAAACTGCAGTCCTTTTCTATATTTGTCACATTATTAATGCATCAATGGTTAATGCATATTTCTAGTAGAACATAAGACAAATACTGTGGAATGAATTTTGATGCAACACCTGTCTCATGTATTACACTCATGAAGCAATTTACTACCTTTTTTTTTTAGTTTTTAGTTTTTATTGGTCATAAAATAAACAAAAGAACAGAAAACTTTCATTAAATATAAAACATTGACTAAAAGGGTTTTAGGCTGAAGTTGATACTTATTGCACCTAACCCCTTTAACATTTTAATAAAAGTGCTAAATATTGTAACAAAACAGCAGAACAATTATAATAAGTTCTATTTACGAAACAGAAGAGAAGAAGAATAAAAAAAAAACAGATATTATCATGTTCGTTAATCAATTAATATAATTTACTACAATCCTAATTTTTCATCCCAGTATACCTATCAAAAACATCTTTATATATATATATTTTTTAATTGTTAAGTTACCACACTCCTCAAATTAATGTCCATTCCATTCCATAGTATTACACAATTTCTGTTAATACACAGTTTCTTTAATGTAGTACAAACACACTGCACCTTTAAATTATGTTCTCCCCTCAAATTGAACCCCCCTTCTCTATTTGCAAACATTTTAGCTTTATAAATAATTTGAATAAGACTGAGATCAACTAAATTATGGAATTTTAGAACATTACATTTTACAAACAATGAGTTTGATGGATCTCTAAACCAACAATTACTGATTACCTTTAGAGCTCTTTTTTGTAAAATAAATATAGGCTGTAAGGAAGTTTTGTATGTCGACCTTTAAATTTCTACACACTATGTTAAATATGGCACAATATTGGAGTTGTATTTGAGGTTGTAGTCAATTTCAATAAACACTGATGAATACAGAAGCTGCACTGTATTCATCCCTCACCAATAATTTCCTGTATTTGGCAAATGGCATTGATTTTATAGCGCTTTTTCACCTACTAGGCACTCAAAGCGCTTTACATTAAGCTTCCATTCACCCACCAGTGTTACAGCAGGAAACACCACTGGAAGTAAGGTTGGTTAAGTGTCTTGCCCAAGTACACAACAACAGTATGAGCTGAGGAGAGCAGGAATCAAACTGCCAACCTTCCGGTTATAGGACAACCGCTCTACCACTGAGCCACTACACTTGCCAATATTTCAGGTATTCCAGGCTTTCCAGAATACGTAGGTGACGTACCTGTGCTGGTCTCCCAAGCGTCGCCCTCTTGTTCGGTCCGTGTCGCACTTCTCAGTGACGGACAGAGATGCCACTGCACTGCACTCTCCCACCGGGTTCCTGTAACACAACACAACAGAACAACTGTCAGAACAACTTGTACCTAGTGTTCTTACCACCTCTAGTATCAGCTGTCTCTGCCTCATAACTCATCTACCACACCACAATCCCTGCCCCAACCAGAACAAAGATGGGGATTTACACTGCATTTACTTTTTGAACACCTGTTTGTCACAACACCATACAAGATCACATGACTTGGACCACAAACATAACCCCCACCCGGCTGTATTCTTATAGAGGGCCTTTAGAAAGGGAGATGCTTGTTGTTTACATCAGTGTCTGGGGTGCATGTGCATGCAAATTCATCAGAGCAGTTTTCTCCTAAATATTATGAAATTATATTTGAAGCAAATTTTTTGAAACTTGGATGCACTGCCAATAATTAATACAATGAAGAGAGTAAATACTGGTGTCTTAAACATAAAAACAGTAAACATAAGGCAAGGCAATTTTATTTATATAGCACAATTCATACACTGGGTCCGTCAAAGTGCTTTACAGAAATAAAAGACATTAGATTGTTTCAGGTTTATTTCCAGCTTTCTGAACACTAAATTCTAAAGCTGCGACAATTTCCTACAATTTAAGGACTAACTATTTAATGCCTGAGGTTCTGCTTGTGTTTGATGCAATGTTTTATTTCATGAAGTTAGATCGGCACGACACCTGACTTTTTAAAACCTGAAACAATTTTTGCTAGCTTTGTTGTTGGGGAAAAATACATTTAGCCTTTTTTCTGTTGGAATATGACGTTTATTGAAATAATTTTAATTTAGTGTCATTTCTTTTTGCTTCTCGGTTTTTACCTTAGTGAGGATTATCCATTGTCTAACCAGCTTACTGCAGTGTTTAACTCCATATTTTCCAGAGTGGACCGCACACTCGGGACCCCAAGCTAAGGCACATTAAGGTACGTTTTTTTTGAGCAAGCTTCAGTCTCCTTTCTGTTATGGAAACACACCCATACTCACCCGACCTACACCGCACTGCTCTGGTGGAAACAAGGCTTTGTGAGGTAGAAGAGTACCACAATGGGCTTCCAAGATTCAGATTCAGCTTTACTGGCCAATGTAGCACATACAAGGAATATGGTTCAAGCAGTACACTCTGGAAGGGCATAAAGCCTCGGTCTGTGTCCCAGAACTTAAGCCACTTTCACAGAGCAGTACAGCACAGGGCATGGTGTGGTTTAGGTTACTTCAAGTGTTTTCACTGTGGTATGTGCAAGATCGCAGCATCACCTAAAACACAAGTTGGGTTTCTTTGAGGTATAAGTTGTATTTGAGGTATGAAACCTTAACAACCTTAAACATAACCAAATCCTCATCTGTAGCAATGTCAAAGACTTGAGATACAGTTCAATCCCATTGAATTTAATAGTTCAGTTAAATCCCAGCTAAGACAATGGCTATGCCTGAAACTAGGGCTGTGCCAAATCTCAAATTTAATGATAACTGTACACTGCAATAACATTAATGTTGATCTCAACAACTATAGCTTTGGCCATTTTTATTCGATATAGACACTGAGCAACGAGGCACAGGTTTAAGGTGACCGCCCACTTTAATGAAGCGTGAGGGGCTTAAGTACTCATCCTCTCTGAGGAGTTACACATAAATTCATTTGTTTTCAGATTCTGTGACGGTTCTGAAGCAATATAAGATTATGTTTATGTTAACGTTCCTGTAACCATTTCAAAATAGAAGCCGTCTCGTTTTAAAGCAGCACCACACACTTTATTTTGGCAGTGTCAACATGGCCGGCGTAGGCACTCAAATATGGATGGAGGCGGACTCAGATTCATAAAAACATGGCTTTACCTTTATTTCTCTGCCCACAGACACAACAACCAGCAAATGCAAACACCCTGACTTAAATACCAAACACAAAAGAAGGACTAAACCAACTTAAGGGAAACACCATAAAGTAACTATACATATTTACAGTGTAAACATCATTAAACCCCCAACAAAAGACAGCTTTAAAGTATGCACAAAAACCCCAAACTAAAACAACCAATAAGCAACTAATTACACGAACAATTACCCTCCAATTAATCAATGGTTCCTTCCACCCATTCAAAATGGAGGCAAAGGCTTTCAGCCTCCATTTTGCCTCTGAACCCAGGTAAGCATGGCTGGTCGCTGCCCCTACAACCACTTCAATAAACCATTACATCCTCCTTATGTGTGTGTGTTTTGTCAAAAACAAATACCATATATACATACCCCTTATGCACTATAGTAATGGAGAATGTCTACATTACATTTCCTCCCCCTTCTCCTTTGTCAAACCTTACTCTTCAAACATACGAGAAAGTGAGTCAGCAACCACATTACTTTTGCCTGCCCGATAATACACTGTAAAGTCATAAGGTTGCAATGACAGGTACCACCTTGCAATACGCATGTTTGAGTCCTTCATTTGTTGGAGCCATTTTAGAGCCCGGTGATCTGTCTCCAGTGTGAAATGCCGGCCCAGGAGATAATATCTCAAAGACTCTACTGCCCATTTCATTGCAAGACACTCTTTTTCAATAGTTGAGTATCTTGTCTCCCTGTCCTGAAGTTTGCGACTGAGAAAGACCACTGGATAGGGCTTTTCATCCCCATGAACACAGCATATTTTGGCTTTAGTATCACTCCAAAGCTCCCTTGGTACTAAACTAGAGAGTACCACTGACTGGAAGCTTCCTGTATCTAAGAGGGCTATTTCTCGTTGGCCATTAACCAGAACAGGAGTTGTCTGCACTGGTTCTTTAGCTGTATTAACCATGGTTACTGTCACCGGTCTAGGCACTGAACATAAAAATGATGGCTTACTCTGATTAGTTGCTGGACAGGTGTACTGAGTGTGACCTATTTGATTACACAGATAACACCTCACATCTGGCTTTGGCCCTGATTTTCTGTAAGGTACATGTTTATCAGGTGTAAATGGTCTTTTATTAGAGAATGTCCTGCCTTGAGCAATACCACCTCCCCTTTCACCCCCATCAGGCTTACTGTGTTCAGCTGATCGACTGTCCCAGCTGCATGTAGTCCCCTTGGTTCCAGACCTGGCAGACAGGAAGACCTCAGCGAGTTTTGCTGCCGCTTCAGCAGTTTCTGGAGCTCGCTCCTGATCCAAACTTCCATCTCTATATTCACCATCCTCAAGAACTGCTCCAGCACCATCAATTCCACAATATCTTTGATAGTGGCCTTCTCAGGTTTTGCCCACTTATAAAATAACTCTTTCAGTCTCACATAAAGTTCTCTTGGGGTTTCACCCTGATGAACGTCCAGGGACCAGAACCGTCTTCTGTATGTGTCGGCAGTTATTTCATATTTAGCCAAAATAGCCTCTTTCACTTTGTCATATTCACCAGTATCAGCCATGTCCATTAACACATAAGCAGTCCTTGCTTTACCAGTGAGCAGAGAACTAATCTTGGAGCCAGTTCCTTTGGCCACTGACAAACTAGGGCCATCCTCTCAAAAGTAGCCAGAAAGTGCTCAATATCATCTTCAGGTGTGAGCGGTAGTAATTTGGGGTCTCAAACCTTACCCCTGTCTGAGAACAACTCCCCATTTGGTTGCCATAACCTGAGGGCCCCTCCTCTGGTTCTCCACCCCTTTCATATTCTCTGAAGGTGTCCTCTTCCTCTCCTCGTCATCTACTAGCTCTCTCACCTGCGCCTGCATTTGTTTAAATTGCTGCTCCATTTCTGTCCATCTTCTCTCCTGACGGACTGCATTGTTCTCCAACTCCTTGTCCCTGGTTACTTGGGACTCTGCTAGAGACTTAAGCATGCCCATCATCTCGTCCAATTTGTTAGGCTGCACTCCCCCTTTTCCTCCTACTGATGTAGAAGGCTCAGCCTCTTCAGCTGTTGCGTCCACATTTTCCCCACCTCTCACCATTTTGTCACAGTTCAAATCTCCAAACTTCTGGCACCACTTGTCAACATGGCCGGCATAGGCACTCAAATATGGATGGAGGCGGACTCAGATTCATAAAAACATGGCTTTACCTTTATTTCTCTGCCCACAGACACAACAACCAGCAAATGCAAACACCCTGACTTAAATACCAAACACAAAAGAAGGACTAAACCAACTTAAGGGAAACACCATAAAGTAACTATACATATTTACAGTGTAAACATCATTAAACCCCCAACAAAAGACAGCTTTAAAGTATGCACAAAAACCTCCAACTAAAACAACCAATAAGCAACTAATTACACGAACAACAACAAATGCCCAATATAACCCAAAGCCAAATACCCCTCCAATTAATCAATGGTTCCTTCCACCCATTCAAAATGGAGGCAAAGGCTTTCAGCCTCCATTTTGCCTCTGAACCCAGGTAAGCATGGCTGGTCGCTGCCCCTACAACCACTTCAATAAACCATTACATCCTCCTTATGTGTGTGTGTTTTGTTAAAAACAAATACCATATATACATACCCCTTATGCACTATAGTAATGGAGAATGTCTACATTACAGGCAGATCCAGAGAATGATAGAGCGTTAGAGCTGCACAGATGAGCTGAACTCACTAAAACCACTGCACTAATACAGCAGCTGATACACAGCAGTTTGTTGGAGTACATAAACCCTGACTGTACAAGTGGCATAAACAGAATACACTTATTTTGTTATTTGTAGACATTTATTTGCTTTTTGTAAAGTAGTTCTTGAAGGTTTGAGGTATGTTCTGTGTATTAAACACATTTTCCCCCAAAAATACTTGTATAAATACAATTGATGTGCAATTTTTATAAAGACATTTGTGTATTTTATTTTAATGTATTATACCTGTGTTTTTGAACAGGAAAAATATCAATATCATGAGGAAAGCATAAAGAAGGGGGGGTTTAATCCTGATGTCATCTTAATACCAACATTGACATAAGATTATGGTGTGTTTCTTGACATTACAGATTATACACGTGCAAGCAACTCGCTCACCTGAGGCTTATCAGATATTCTCCTGCGTGATGCTTTTGGACTCTTCTGGGGAAAAAAATACAAGTAGCAGCTGTTTTATATGGTTCTAATTTGTTGAAATTTATTTATTTATTTATTTATTTATTTGTCAAACCTAATCAACAATGAGATGACATCCTCTTTCTGCAGCAGCTCGTAGTCTCCTCCAGAGGTCAAAGGTTGGCTCAGGTCAGGCCGGGTCCATGTAAACTGAGGGAAGGGGTCTCCAGCAATGGCACAGGACAGCAGCACGTGTTGGCCCACAGCGGCACTCACTGCTTTGGGTTTGGTGATGAACCAGGGCTGTACTCCGTCCTGGGGCTCTGTCACAGACACCGAAAACACACACACACAAACAAAAACAAGAAGTAATTTGGGTATACTAGGACATTCTATTTTTCCTCCATCAATCTAGTGTCACACAGCTTGAGTGGAGGTGTATTGGTACAGTTATTAATGTAGTTTTTGTGTCGTTTCTCTCTTAGACCTAGGCGCTCTCTTGTCGAGACAGTCTAGGTCAGATACTTTTTAGTTTTATTCCTCTGTGTCTCCAGAGACCACTAAACCAAGTCATCCCTGAGGTAACATGAATTTTTATGGACATTACTAAAGCTGCTCTAGCGCTAGCTGCAGCATTAGCCACAACACAGTGTGCAGTGCAGGGTTAGTTTTTCTGCAGGGATATGTGCTGAGCCCCCTCCTCTTCACTCTGCTAATATATGACTGTACACACATACACACCAGCAATCTAATCATCATGTTTGCGGATGACACGACTGTAGTTGGTCTCATCAGCAACAATCATGAGACAAACTTCAGGAGCGAGGTGAGCCGCCTGACCAGGTGGTGCGGCGACAATAATCTCTCTCTGAACGTGGAGAAGACGAAGGAGATTGTTGTCGACTTTAGGAGAATGCACACCCAGCATGCTCCTCTGACCATCAATGGTGTGACCGTGGAAAGGGTGAGGAGCACCAAATTTCTGGGGGTGCACATCACGGAAGACCTCTCCTGGACCGCCAACACCACAGCACTGACCAAGAAATCACAGCAGCGACTCTACTTCCTCCGTAAGCTGAGAAGAGCCGGTACCCCAGCCCCCATCATGTGCACCTTCTACAGGGGCACCATTGAGAGCATTCTGACCAGCTGCATCACTGTGTGGTATGGCGCCTGCAACGCATCCTGCCGGAAAGCGCTTCAGCATAGTGAGAGCAGCTGAGAAGATTGTTGGTGTCTCTCTTCCCCTCCAGGACATTTACAACACCCGCCTCACCCGGAAAGCCCCTCATTGCGAGCGACCCCACCCACCCATCGCACAGCCTTTTCAGTCTGCTGCCGTCAGGGAAGAGACTACGCAGTCTCCAGGCAAGGACCAATAGACTTAAGGACAGCTTCATACCCCAAGCTGTCAGGACACTGAACTCCCTCCCGTCTCTGCCCCCTCTCCCCTTTTTCCCCCACACACCTGATCTCTGGATCACCCTCCCTCATTAGTTCTCCTCCATTTTTATCTACCTCATTATGTTGCTTCTCTTGCATTCACTCCTATAATTTATAACTGCACTGACCTGTAATTGCATTATTATTATTATTATTATCACTATTGTTTGCACTATTTCTTATCGCACCTTATCTCATAATTCACGTACTCATCTGTTGTGTTACTGTTAATTTGTTGTTGTTGTTAATTGTAGGCACCTAGGGTTAGAGAGTCACAGAATTTCAAATCTCTGTATGTACTGTATATATAGTAGAATTGACAATAAAGCTGACTTTGACTTTGACTTTGACTAATGGCAGACTTTTAGCTTTATTTGGGTATTTGCCAAATCAGGTGATTACATCCAAATCAGGTGAACGGTGTAGAAATTACAACAGTTTTTATATGTGCCTCCTACTTTTTAAGAAATCAAAAGTAATGGGACAAATGGCTGCTCAGCTGTTCCATGGCCAGGTGTGTGAGCAGATAAAAGGTTCAGAGTTCATTTCAAGTGTACTATTTGCATTTGGAAACTGTTGCTGTCAACAAAACAAACCCATCAGAGAGATAGGAAAAACTTTAGGTGTGGCCAAATCAACTGTTTGGAACATCCTTAAAAAGAAAAAACGCAACGGTGAGCTCAGCAACACCAAAAGACCCAGAAGACCACAGAAAACAACTGTGGTGGATGACTGAAGAATTCTTTCCCTGGTGAAGAAAACACCCTTCACAACAGTTGACCAGATCAAGAACACTCTCCAGGAGGTAGGTGTATGTTTGTCAAAGTCAACAATCAAGAAAAGACTTCACCAGAGTGAATACAGAGGGTTCACCACAAGATGAAGACCATTGGTGAGCCTCAAAAACAGGAAGGCCAGATTAGAGTTTGAAAAACAACATCTAAAAAAGCCTTCAAAGTTCTGGAACAACATCCTATGGACTTATGAGACCAAGATCAACTTGTACCAGAGTGATGGGAAGAGTCTGGAGAAGGAAAGGAACTGCTCATGATCCAAAGCATAGCACCTCATCAGTGAAGCATGTGGTGGTAGTGTCATGGCGTGGGCATGTATGGCTGTCAATGGAACTGGTTCTCTTGTATTAATTGATGATGTGACTGCTGACAAAAGCAGCAAGATGAATTCTTAAGTGTTTCGGGCAATATTGTCTGTTCATATTCAGCCAAATGCCTCAGACTCATTGGACGGCGCTTCACAGTGCAGATGGACAATGACCCAAAGCATATTGCGAAAGCAACCAAAGAGTTTTTTTAAGGAAAAGAAGTGGAATCTAATGCAATGGCCAAGTCAATCACCCAATCTGAATCCGATTGAGCATGCATTTCACTTGCTGAAGACAAGACTGAAGGGAAAATGCCCCGAGAACAAGCAGGAACTGAAGACAGTTGCAGTAGAGGCCTGGCAGAGCATTACCAGGGATGAAACCCAGCGTCTGGTGATGTCTATGCGTTCCAGACTTCAGGCTATAATTAACTGCAAAGGATTTGCAACCAAGTATTAAAAAGTGAAAGTTTGATTTATGGTTGTTAATCTGTCCCATTACTTTTGGTCCCTTTAAAAAGTGGGAGGCACATATACAAACTGTTGTAATTCCTACACCGTTCACCTGATTTGGATGTAAACACCATCAAATTTGTTTAATTTAAAATCCATTGTGGTGGTGTATAGAACCAAAAAGATTAGAATTGTGTCAATGTCCCAATATTTATGGACCTGACTGTAACTGCCCCAAGTCAACAAACTGACAAACTGTGCCTATTTTTTTCTCCTAAGACCATCTTGTTGAGCTATGAACTGACATCTAATCTGTCTGTACAAGGCTTTTTCAGAAAACAAAATGTCCCTGCCGTGCTGCCCTATGTGCTCACAGACTGCAGTAAGGAGGGGTGTGAGGTGTGTTATTGCAGTCTGCATTGTCAACACCATCCCATCAAAAATACAAATTGCTCTTTTAATGGTCACTGGACTTTCTACAGTCAAGGAATTCCTTTAAAACTAAAAAAAAAAAAAAAAAAAAAAAAATCAGTTACTTAAATCTGCTGTATTCAAGTATTTTTGAGTGGGACTTAGTTGAAACTTTGTTTAAAATGTGCATTTTTCACCGTCTGCCTCTAGTTTACAAATTGTAGGAGCAGCTGCTTACTGTTCTGACTCTTCTCCAGACTGGAGGGGCCTGACTGTTTTCTTACAAGAGCTTAAACGGTATTTACAACTAGACTATTTATACAACCCTTGACAGTTACCCTCAACAGTGAGACGGGCGTGGGTGTGGGCCTCTCCAAACTGGTTCCAGGCCTGGCAGCTGTAGGTCCCATTGTCTTCGGGGAAAACCTCCTGAATGAGCAGAGTGCAGCGGTTCTTCTCTTTGAGCAGGTGGAAGTCCTCAGACTCAGTCACCTCCTGCCCGTCATGGAGCCACAGCACTTCTGGAGGGGGGTGACCTGACAACCAGTAAACCAAAATATTCTCTTAATTTTGCAACCTATAAACTAGAGGCAACATAGAGTAGTGTGCAGCAAAAGTTAAGCCGACTGCAATTTTTATTGGGTAAAAGAACCATTAGGCCACACAAATGGCGACCAACTGACTACATGCGTGTGCTGTCAGTGAGTGGGTTGTGAACATTAGCAAATGACTTGATGCTTGAGCTTCTCTATTAATGCAAGCATTTGGGCTTTGTGACAGTTAATCTAAGCTATGAGTTTTTGTCAAAGTTAATTGTCTACTGCTATTACTGCTATTTTTATTTGTCCCGTATGGGACAGCTGCAGTCCTATATACAGATCAGACCTTTAATATTGTTAATATATTGTTAATAAGCCAACAGATTAGATGTTTAAGTGCGCAAGTTACTAAAAAACACACTGCATTATGGGATAATGTTATGTTGGCGGTAAATGGCGGTTAATGCTGATGTAATATAGCCATGGTGAACACCGTGAGTGTCAAAATGGACAGTAATCCTGCTAAAAAGAGAAGGCTTTGAAGCTTCAATAAGCTAAAAGCATAATAAAAGGTTAATAAGCATTTTATACTGTATGTCGCGAGAGTCCTTGGTTATTCATGGTGGCGAAAACGATTTGACTCAACATTCAAACTCAGCATGGACAAGAAGGCAGCAATATCGCTGTATACTTTGCTAAAAGTACCACTGAAAAAGACAACATTGCAGGTGTAGAAATACAGGTGAAGCTTCCTACATGTATTATACAGTTAAACACAGACTTAGCAAGGCAATTGGTGCATTTATAGCTAAGTAGTAGTTGCAAAAAAGATGCTATTGGAAAGAACAAAAGCCTAGAGTATTACTATGAATGTTTTATGACCAAAGACTGTGCAGGATACTTTGTCCTATCTTTCTCGACCCGAAGGTGAGCCTGTAACTGGTTATTTATGCAAGCCCCACATAGCCTACCAACGCTAAACTGTTATTTACTATCATTCTATCATTCATTTTATGTAATTTACTACAGGGATAGAAGTCCATAAGAGAGATAACTGAGGAAAGCAACACAAAGAGAGAGACAAGGATAGCAACAGAGAGACAGACAATAGAAAAAAAAAAACTAAATACACTTTTTTTTTTAAGCATTAGAAAAGGACCTAAATATAAGTAAAATCTAGGGCTGGGCAAGTTAACGCGTTTTAATCGCGTTAACGCATTAATGAATTAACGCCGACAATTATTTTAATCGCGCGTTAACGTCGGCCGATTAGTATGGTGAAAGACGAATGACTGCACGTATGAGCCGCCCTCATCCAGAGCTTTACGTGGGCGATGCGCACCTGTACTCAGTACCGCCACTTCTCCGCGCCCAGAACGTGCTTTTAGCGTGCTGGTACGCTCATTTCGACATCTGTTTTAATAGAGGTTTTAATCCTTTGCCTGCTCTGCCACTTTCCAGAGCGCCCTTCACAATGCACGCTTCCTAATTCGTCCCACCAAGAGCAGAGACTACATTACCCATACACCCTTGGGTATGGCAAGTGAAAGGAGAGGTGTGTGAAACGTGCGGGAACTGCATTCACATGCTCTGACTGTAATGAAAACACAAGAGAGACATTTATATTGTTTATATTGTTATAATGTTATGATTGAAGCTCTGGACCTAACTTGTTTTTCTATAACAAACTAAACAAAATATTAATGCCCTGTCAGTGGCAACTATTTTTGTTTTTAATATAGTTGTTTAATTTAATTAGGTGATTCTACATTTAAATATTGATGATAACAAGCTTGGGGGAAAACACAATTAATTGCAATTAATTACAGAAAATGTGCAATTAATTAGTTAATTTTTTTTAATCGATTCCCAGCCCTAGTAAAATCCTTTTTGACGTGTGTCAAAAAATGTTTTTATATTGAATTTATTGGTTGTAGTAGGTAATTATTTAAGATTTTAGTATTTCCTAATGAAATCCTATGAAACTGTAAGCTGATTGGCAAAATCTTAAAGAAAAACATGTGTCTATTTGGAAGTGTGTCAAAAAGATTTCAAAGACTACAAGTTTATTATAAATCTGTGAATTTAAAGATCTTATAATAAACGTTTTGTCTTTGAAATACACGTATGTACCAAATTTTTATTTTATAAAAAAAAAATAAAATAAATAAAACTTTGTCCTTCACCCTCCGCGGGTGGTCTCTCATCCTCCGAGCTCGGGTCCTCTACCAGAGGCCTGGGAGCTTGAGGGTTCTGCGCAGTATCTTTGCTGTTCCTAGTACTGCACTTTTCTGGACCGAGATGACTGGTGTTCTTCCAGGGATCTGCTGTAGCCACTCTTCCAGTTTGGGGGGTTACTGCCCCGAGTGCTCCGATGACCACAGGCACCACTGTCGCCTTCACCTTCCAAGCCTTTTCCAGCTCTTCTCTGAGGCCTTGGTATTTCTCTAGTTTCTCATGTTCCTTTTTCCTGATGTTGCAATCACTTGGTATTGCAACGTCAACCACAACGGCCTTCCTCTGCTGTTTGTCCACCACCACAATGTCTGGTTGGTTTGCCATTACCATTCTGTCAGTCTGAATCTGGAAGTCCCACAGGATCTTGGCTCGGTCATTCTCTACCACCTTTGGGGGTGTTTCCCACTTTGACCTCGGGGTTTCCAGTCCATACTCCGTACAGATGTTCCTGTACACTATGCCAGCCACTTGGGTATGGCGCTCCATGTATGCTTTCCTGCCAGCATCTTACACCCTGCAGTTAAGTGTTGGATTGTCTCAGGGGCCTGTTTGCACAGCCTACACCTTGGGTCTTGTCTGGTGTGGTAGATTTGGGCCTCTATTGCTCTGGTGTTCAGAGCCTGCTCCTGTGCAGCCATGATGAGTGCCTCTGTGCTGTCCTTCAGTCCGGCCCGTTCTAGCCATTGGTAGGATTTCTTGATATCAGCCACTTCAGTTATGTTCGTGGTACATCCCATGTAGGGTTTGTCCTCCCATGATGGTCCCTCCTCCAGCTCCTCTTCCTCTGTTCCCCATTGCCTGAGACATTCACTGAGCACGTCATCTGTTGGGGCCTTATCTTTGATGTACTTGTGGATCTTGGATGTTTCATCCTGGATAGTGGCTCTCACACTCACTAGTCCACGGCCGCCTTCTTTACAGCTAGCGTACAGTCTCAGGGTGCTGGATTTGGGGTGGAACCCTCCATGCATGGTGAGGAGCTTTTGTGTCTTAACGTCTGTGATCTGTATCTCTTCCTTTGGCCACCTTATTATTCCCGCAGGGTATCTGATCACTGGCAGGGCGTAGCTGTTTATTGCCCGTGCCTTGTTCTTGCCATTGAGCTGACTTCTTAGGACTTGCCTTACTCGTTGGAGGTATTTGGCAGTTGCTGTTTTCCTTGTTACCTCTTCGAGGTTGCCATTTGCCTGTGGTATTCCAAGGTACTTGTAACCATCCTCAATGTCTGCTATTGTTACTTACATTTACATTTACATTTATTCATTTAGCTGACGCTTTTATCCAAAGCGACTTACATTCTAATGTAATTACCAGTTTTACAGTCACTGGGGGCAAGGTGGGTTAAGTGTCTTGCCCAAGGACACAACGACAGTATGAACTGTGGGGAGAGTGGGAATCGAACCACCTACCTTCCGGTTGAAAGACGACCGCTCTACCCACTGAGCTACTGCCGCCCCTACTTCTGGGAGTGAGACCCCTTCTGTGTGGACTACCTTCCCTCTCTTCGTCACCATTCGACTACACTTCTCAAGCCCGAATGACATCCCAATGTCAGAGCTGTAGATCCTGGTGGTGTGGATCAGTGAGTCGATGTCCCGCTCACTCTTAGCGTATAGCTTGATGTCATCCATCAAGCTATACGCTATAAGCATATAGCTTGATGTCATCCATCAAGCTATACGCTATAAGCATATAGCTTGATGTCATCCATCAAGCTATACGCTATAAGCATATATATATATATATATATATGAAAATTTACATTATATATAATGTAAAATATATATATATATATATATATATATATATATATATATATATTTACATTATATATAATGTAAATTTTCTTTTGCTAAGTTATCAATTCATACAGCAATGTGAGGCAACAATGAAAGGTAATTTATTATCATATATTCACAGTAATTCACAGAAAAAGAAAATGCTAAATCATTACAATACTCGGTAACTATTTACAATTATGTATAAAAACTAATCAGTTTCAATACTGTTTGACTGTAATGGTACATAACACATCTTCTTGTTGCATAATCCCATGTAAACAACTTTGTGACGCATGTCACAAGGCTTGGCAGCAATTTGTCTTTCAGTTGATATTACATAGAGAATATTTGGCAGTGACACTGCAGAAAAACCTTGCAACCCTGGTGTCAAACAGCTGAATCAAAAACAATACGGGTTTTTTGTCTTTCACGGAACCTCTTAAACAGTCCTTAAGTAAAGGCGCCGCCATACGGCAATAAACAGCGAAATACAGCCAAATACCGCCGTCCACCAGAGGGCAGGCTCCAAAACAAAAAGCAGAAGTGCACCACAAGGGACTGGGCAATCTACAATATACCGTATTTTTCGCACCATAAGACGCACTTTTTCTTCACCAAATAGTGGGAGGAAAAGTGCCTGCGTCTTATGGTCAGAATACCATATATTACGGTATTCGGACCATATCTTATGGGATTCCCTCACCCGCTGCCGCTCGAGCAGCGGGTCCCCCGGGACCTTCCGTGTCCCTGGAAACTGCATCATCCCTCCCCCGCCCCGCGTCCAGGCTTCTCAGTAGTCCACTGAGATACTGGCAGAGTGGCAGCGGCCCCCCCGTGTCGCCTTGCCTTACCGTAGTGGCAGAGCGGAAGCGGGTCCTTCCTCACCTTCCTTACGGAAGCCGATGTGTGCAGGAAGGCGCGATGCTGCTGTACTGTGTCACCGCCGTATGCTATTGGAGGATAGCATGTAGTAGGCGGTGTTACAGTACACAGCAGTGCGCATGCCCTTCACTCCAGTCATATAATTCAAATATTATTCTGTTATACTTTATTAAATATTTTATTACACTATTTGGTTCAGAATATTTTTTTTCCTATTTTTCTCCTCTAAAAACCAGGTGCGTCTTATGGTCGGGTGCGTCTTATGGTCCGAAAAATACGGTAAATCCAGATGAATAAGTGGGTGAACATTAAATGACATCTGGTTCAAGCCATTCATATCACAAAATGTGAAAGTTTTAAAGTTGCTTCTTGTAGCTCATTTTCAGAGATTTTCTCTTTCAGTAACTAAAAATATTGCCTCCACTTGCAACATCCAGCCCGTTTTGCTGCTGCGCATTGGTGGATTACGTCTCTAAAATCTAATCTAATCGAACTTGACAGAGAGAGAGACTAAAAGTTTCCCATCCTTAGATGGTTGTTTTTTTTCAACCTATGCCCCGCAGTCTGGGCATTGATTGCTTCCCTTTGGCAAATAACCATTGCAGAAGTTGCAGAAATAGTGAAAGCTAATAGAATCTTGGGGAGCTTGAAATATTTTTTATGAATTAGTTGGAGAGGGTGTGGCAACAGATTTTGATTTGGCAATAACACATTTAAATGTTTCAGAAGATCGTCCAGAGTACATGCAGTCAAGTTGTGTCTGACAGAATAAGATAATAGTAATACAATAGCCTGTGCAACAATGAGATCTGATCCCAGAAAAAGGGATGCCCCAGAATGATGGGATTCTGTACAGTTATCTGAATGAGTGCAATTATCACTCTGCTCATTAATAATAGGAACAGATTCTTCTTGATTAATGTCTATATCATAATATGAATATAAAGATTATATATCGATAATCTGAATATGTCCGTATCTATATACTTTATACAATAGGTTTCTTTAAACAATAGGTTTTGTATACCTATTGTTGTGTTTTTATGTGCAATTGAGCTACTGGACCAAGCAATTTCCCTTGTGGCTCAATAAAGTCTGTCTAAGTCTATCCTGGTCTATTCTCCCATCTGTATCCATATAATTGGACATGCCAGTTACAGGATCTTTGTCACTTTTCAAGTCAGTAGAATGGAAAAAAAGGAATTGGCTCTACGCCATCGACTGGTCTTCAGCAGTGGACAACAGGAATCAGGATCCAAAAATCTAGAAATAAAGAAACATGACCAGTATAAACATGTCTACATGCCTCTTGAAACTTTGGCTTCCCTTGCACCCTCTTCAATATTTTTTTGTCTAAAATAACTAAATAAATCAATAGAATAAGATAGAAACACAATAAAAGAAAAAACATTAAGATAAACTGTAATCGCCTTTTATACATTAGGCTTTATTTTATGTAGGCTGTCGGAAAACGTCCTAAGACCCAAGATGTTACATCATCAAGCAGAACGCTGCCGGTGGATAACAGGAGATGAATAAACGGAAAGTGTGTAACAGATTTGTTATTTTCATACAATTATATAAGAGTATATTTTTATTAGATATTTAAGTTCGAGTAGCTAGCTATCAGATAGGCTAAAAATATAATGGCTCAAACGTTTCATGATGATTTAGAAGCAAGACTAATCTGTTCACCGCAGATACTATGATCAGCATAATCATTGCTATGGTTACAGAAATAAATTGCTATTGCGGCTGCCTTGTAGACCAGTAAAACCCTTTAAAATACAACATGAACAAAGGGAAACAACATTAATCTCATAATTTATTCTCCTACCTTGTTGTTGGACACAGATCCACTCCGCAATCTGCAAAATCTTATTAATCCATCAATTAGTGCTGGAAAATAGCCATTGTTGATTTGTCTTCACACAACAATGAGATGAACACATTTTCATCCTTATTTGTAATTTTAGATGGGCACATTACCACACGTTAAAGCTAGTTTATTTATGCTGATTTGAATTTTACAATTATATTTACAGTACAATAGGCTATTTGAAGATTTGTCATGTTTAACAGAGTGGGTAAAAAGGGTCCCCATTCACTGACACACTGCATAAGCTCCAATAGTAAATGCATCCATCCCTAGTTAGCCTAAATTATTATTGGGCCATAATCTTGCATGTGGGACAGTTCGTTAACCTTTGTGTAACCCTTTATATAAACACATTTTACATTTTCTTACTTATAATGTTAACATGTGTTTATTTTTGTTCTGTTAATTTGTAGGCATCAGAATGGCTTTTATGCTCATTCAATGGATTGAGGACCCACCCACATGGGATGTCCTCTCAACAACCAAAATAGTTACAGGCAACTGTGTGGCCAATGGTATTTGTGATGTTACTTATTGAAAGGAAACAAGCCCAGCTAAAATTCTTGACATAAGTCAGTGTCTAGACATTCAAACATTTGCTTGTATTTTTTTCTGATAAACAATTAAAACCTTTGATGTACATTTTTAACGATATACAATACAAAACTGCTAAAAAAGCTGGAGGCTTTGGAAAATATAGCTTCCATCAACGAGCAGAACTCTAGATGGTGACAGTGTAAAGGAAGAAGAGGCCTAATACTTGTATTTTCCCTTCAGAATCAAGCACTGAAAATAAGGACATTGATGTAAGTAAGAAACATAAAAATGTACAGACAGGTACAGGTACAGGTAACGTGTTTCTATTTTGTCTGTAGAAAAACTTTATACAACCAAAAGATTACCTTAAAAAAGATTTAGGTAGAAAGATGTCACAGTCTGTTTTACAGGAGTATAAAAAACAAGTCATTTTATGCATAACTTAGACATTGCTTTCATCTGTTATTGATTATGCAGCAAAACTGTACAATTGTCCTAAACTGTTTACATGTTTTAATTTTAATGTGTCTCATTTTTTAGCCTAGTCAGAACTCAAATTCTTTCACAAATTGAAGCACTAAAAACTATTGTTGTTGGTCTACAAGATAAAATCAGATTAATCAGAAACATCATTGAAAATAATGCTGATTTTATAACTATCTGGAAAGAAAAACCCATAATCTTATACATTAGGAACAGGAACTATAGTTTTTATTACAGACTGTAGTGCTCCCAGACTATAGAGAAACAAAGTTCTTCCTGCCTTGCAGTCAGAAGGAAAGCAGCCCCTACCACAACCTGCTCCAGCCCCTGAGTTAGAAGGAAGACAGCCCCTTCCACCATCTGCCCCGAAAAACAGCTACAAGATTCCCTGATAATAATTAATTAAATATATTTTCTTAAAATTAAACTTTTAACATTAACAAATGTACCCTTGCATCACACACATCTGGGTGATTTCTTTAACTGATTAATTCATTGACTTTCTTAACTTTTGTGACTAATGCTGTCAAGGTAAATATTGGATCCAATACTGCCATAACAACCAGCCAGTTCTCACAAATTAAATGGGGAGATCCAAAAAAGGACACCAGAGAGCTGTGCATGGCAGTGTTTGGAAGAGAGGTCCTTGCCACACACTGCATTACATGGGAAAACATCCAATGTCTTTCAACAGATGGAGTCAAGCAACAACTAGAAGAATGTAAAGTTTCAGACATTATTGGTACGTAAAAATAATTCAGATGACACTAAATATCTTAATTTCTGGACAAAATAAACTTGTATCATATTTGTAAAAAATGAAATTCCCGACATGTCACACCATTATTTATCTTTATTAATCTTTAATTCTTGTGAATTATATAAAAAATGTTTCTGTAGGACACACCAGCTCCAAAAATGCAATACAAAATTAAAGCCGCAAGCGGCAATAAAGGCCCTCGCCTC
The DNA here is from genome assembly GCA_024416835.2 of Perccottus glenii. Lineage (NCBI taxonomy): Eukaryota > Metazoa > Chordata > Actinopteri > Gobiiformes > Odontobutidae > Perccottus > Perccottus glenii. Next base: position 8,229,694 of record CM044560.2, on the reverse strand, counting down.
TCTTAAGACCGCGGGGACACATGCACTCGGAGGAGGGATCCTGGCAATTGGGAAATGGCATTTATTTCCCAATAGTTGCCTCTTCACAGACTCATTACGACCACAGCCACAAATGTATCAAAAAACAAATTGATAACTTTTTTGGCACACGTGTCTAGATGATACTCACCAAATTTGGAGCTGTTTAGATGAAAAGCCTTTAGACAGAAGGGGTGCGATTTAGGTGGTCACGCATTCCACTCAACATAGTAGATTTTCTGTTGAGTTTACGGTATGGCTGTGATAAACTTTTCTGTTTGCCCTGAGGTGTCCTATGGATGTACCAAGTTTTGTATTTCTACATTGGAAAAATTTACTTTCATTTTCCATAGAACCAATGTATTTTGACTTTTCTAGGGGTCGCCACTGAGTCATTTTTCGTATTTTTTTTCGGGGACTTCAAATACATAAATTTTTCGCTGGGCTTGAAGTCTGGGACCAATAAAAATGACTTTTAGTTGCACGTTTACTGGGTCAAATTTAGGATCATTTTGCAAAAAAAATTTAATAAAAAATATATACCGAATTATAATAAAAAAAATATAACTCAAGCAAAAAAGTCTAGAAAAACGCTTGTCTATTTTACATACATATGTTTAGCTCATTTTGCCCAAGTTTGGTGTCTGTGGAATGAAGTAGCTATTGTCTGTGTTCTTTTAAAAAAGAGGTGTATTTTAAGTCGGTTCACATTTTCAATTCAAAATGGCCGCCTTCCCGTGTGTGATAGGGTGTGGTCCCCATTGGCTTTTTTGTTCATAAGCCCATGGTGGATGTGTGTACCAAGTTTCATTTGCCTATAACAAATTAAAAATTTCACTTCCCATTAACTTTTTCCACATTTTTGGGACGTTGCTATGGCAACACATTTATAGATAGGGGGTGGTTGTCATTGGCTTTTATGCTCGTCATGACATAAGAGATGTGTGTACCAAATTTTATGTCTCTATGACAAACTAAATTCTTGGGTCCCATTATAAGTTTGTAGGGGGCGCTGGAGAGCCATTTCTAAAGATAACCCTTTTATTTACATATTTTTGTGTTCAGGTCATGAATGTGCACAAACGCCTTTTTGGGTCCAACTCGATCCGAGAAGGCGTTTGAGAGTTAAGAGACGTTTTATTTTCACAAAAATGGCCACCTCGTTACAGGCACACCCATACCCGATAAGATATCAACAACAAAGTCACAACTTTGGTTGGCACATGTGTCTAGATGATACTCACTAAATTTGGGGCCATTTAGATTAAAACACAATGATTTGCATCTTTCTGCGCAAGGGGTGCGATTTTAGTGGCTGCACGTTTCACCCCACACGGCGGACTTCCTGTTGAGTTTAGGGTGTGACTGTCATTGACTTTTCTGTTTGCCCTGAGGTGTCCTATGGATGTACCAAGTTTCATTTTTCTACGTTGGAAAAAAGTTACTTTCACTTTCTATAGGCCCAATGTATTTTGATTTTGTAGGGTCGCCACTGAGTCATTTTTTTTTTTGACTTCAAATACATAAATTTTTCGCTGGGCTTGAAGGCTGGGACCAATAAAAATGACTTTTCGTTCATGTTCACTGGGTCAAATTTAGGATCATAGGTCGACAAGAAAGATAAAAAAAAAAAAAAAAAAAATCAGAGCAAAAACAATAGGCCCTCCCGGTCATCACCGGCTCGGGCCTAAAAATGAACTCAATAGAATTATTGCACAGAAATTTGCAAATGAAAATAAATTGTTTAGAAAGAGGACCTTATAAAGATACATACACTCACCACTCCACGCTTTCAGAGCGTCAACACCTTTGTGAGCTGTGTTATTCCGATCTCTTTTCCTCTTTGTCTTCCTCTCTTTCCACTAGCCCCAATGGAATCATCATCTTTTAGAGTGTTTATAAACTGTATATATTTATTATCTGTAATTTTTTGTAATTGTTAATTAATTGTGTTTATTTAATTTAAAATGAATAATTATAAATTAAATTTTGTTGCATGCGTTTACATGTTTTAATTTCCTAAAATATTTGACAAAAGATCAACTAAAATCTATTCTATATAAAGGCCTACATTCATTTTATAATTGTATTTTAGATTCATATATTGTTCAACTGGAAGCCCTATGGATTGTTAATATCCAAAAAAATTGAAAAATATTTTAGTAGATTAAATTCCTGTTAGATATTTATAAGACTGACTCTAACAAACCTATAGAATTTCATTATAAAATCCCTTTAAAAGACCTATAGGATTTACCCATCTTTTACAAGAGTCATTCTTATGGGATTTGTTCAAATAGGACTGGTATTTTTCAGAAAACCTATAGAACTTTTTGACTGGGGAAGATGGAGACAAATAGGACATCTGGGTGGTAACAGAAAGAACTACACTACACACTGTTTTGTGTTGAGATCATAATAAAATATAATCCAAAGACATGCATGTACAGGTTAATTGACAACTCTAAAGTGTCCCTAGTGAATGAATGTGAGAGTGAATGGTTGTCTGTCACTGTCTGTCTCTAAATGTTAGCCCTGCGACTAACTGGCCACTGTCCAGGGTGTACCCCGCCTCAGGCCCAAAGCTGCTGGGATAGGCTCCAGTCACCCGCGACCCCTAACGGGACTAAGCGGTAGAAAATGAATGAATGAATGAATGAATGGATAACAACAATGCAATATAAAAAATAAAATAGTGTTCTCATTAAAAGATGGGGGGGGGGTTGATTGTTTGTGCAATGCTTTTGTCTATAACAATACACTATAGAGCAATTGTAACACCTACATCTAAACAAGTACAGGGGTTTGTCCTGTTAAACTGTGTCATGAGAAGTGCAGTGTTGCAAAGTGGTAATTTTTTTCCAAACTTTTGTTAAGTTTAAGGTTTAAAGTAATAAAATGTGTAGCGGCAAAATGTTAGCATTAGCTGGCACACTCATGCTAGCACAAGTATATTGGTTTTCCAATGGAAGTTAGTGTTAAGCTAGTGAGAAATGCTAGCAGAAGCTGTAAATTATTTAGCAGCCAGTTAGCACAACAATAACGCTTTTTTCTGTGTCACTTAAGCTTAAAAGCAGTTAATATTGGACGAGTTGAGTTTGTTTAGAAATGTGAATTTAGAATTATTTTGCTACTTACACTTGACTGCTAGGAAAGTTTTTGAAGTTTTTTTTAGCCATCAACCCTACAAACATACAGCTTGAGGCCTTTGTAGAAATATTAGGCAATAGATTCTCGCGAAAAAGGCCTATGTGAATTTACAAACTCACAAAAATCTATCTACTGCTCCAATCAAAGCATTTGCTCTCGAACCATTGGTGCTTTGACTAGCACTGACAGGTATGGACATGTTTTAGATTTGACAATAAAAGGTAGTAGGCTACTACAGTTACTAGAATGTTGACACTGTTAAACCCACACATGTTTTTTCAATGCTTTCTAAAACTTACCTTGCACTGCTCCAAGCAAAGTATTCACGGCCAAACCGGCTCATTGTGACCTATAATGTGACAGTACTGACTTTAGGTTGGAAGGTACTAAAACCGTTAGTAATATTGTTACTAACGTTAATAACATGGTGTTGCTCTGATTGGATAAAACTGCTGTTACTCACAGATGATAAATCCAATCACCTCTGCATAGGCTATTCATTTAAATAACCTGCCTTTTGCAAATGCTATCTATGGAAGCCTTTCCACATGGTACTGTGGAACAGAACCATGTACTGTGGAGCAAACAATCCGGCTACCATCTTAAATTGGTGATTACCCAATTTTTTTTACTCTTGCATTTAGTTTGATAGTTTAATTGTTAACTTAAATAAAAAAACTGATTCAATAAAATGTTTTAGTTTCCAATTGTATCTAGTAAAAATGGCAGTATTTCAACTTTAGCCCTTTCCTTTGACAGTCTTTATTTAGTCTATGTAGGTTTTACTAAAAAGTTTGCAATTGACAATAAATCGAATTCTAGTGAAAGTATTAATATATGATTTGAGCTGGTCTGGGGGAGTTATGTTGTGAGAAGATAGAAGAAACCGCTCAGCTGTGCAGACAGAAAGCACAACTCTGATCCCTAAAGCTTATATGGAGAAGAAGCCTCTGTGGAAAATCATTACATAACACACACACAGGGGAGAGATGGAAGGATGGGCCAGTTCAAATGTCCTGAGTTCTCAGTAATGTACCAAATAAGAACTCACACTGTTATATGATATACAGCTCCATAATTTATAATGGTTATAAAGCAAAGATTACAGACAAATGTAGAGAAGGAAATTTAAGTTTGTCATGGTCTCATCTCTTTCTCTCTGGAGATCTGACCGGAAATACCACATACACAGACATAATCACTTCCTATCTTTGTAAGGACACTGCCTTTTTGAAAAAAATCAAAACCTAATCTTAATTTCATAGTCTCCGGTTTTACCAATAAGATGAGCAAAAGTAAAAAATATATAACAGAACTAGGCCTGTGGCTCAAAATGTGGTGAAATAAACTTTCCTAACAGGTCTTTGACATCTATTTTGACCAACCAAAGGATAAGGAAACCGTGAACCTTCAGTTGGAGAACACAAATGGTACCTGTCAGCTCCACTGTCATGGTGACTCTGCTGCCATCCATCACCTTCATATCCATTAGACCATTCACAAAGCGTGGGGCCTCACATGCTCCCCTGGTCTCTGTAAACTTTGACCTCTGACCCACAGTACGGCCTGAAACACAACAAGAAGAAAACCACATCAAAGACCAGCTCAGAGTGAACCCTCGTCTCGATTCTAGTATTAATGTGTACACTGCCTTCACATTTTGTATGCAAGAAAGTTTAAAGCTATAGTCCAGTATTTTGTAAACCGGGGTGTATGAGATACTAAGTGATAGGTAACAGGTAATTGCGGGTAATTGTCAGCACACATCCATTAGGGAGAAGTAGACAGGAGCTATGTGACATGTCAAAGGTTTTTTTGTAATGTATGGCTTTATTCTATTCCTCATTTACACAAACCCAGAACTTCAAAAAGTCAAAGAGTAGTTGTTGTCAAAAGTTTATTGTCTATTGATGGTAAAAAAAACAGTTTCAGTTTCAAGCCTAGACTTTACTGATAAGACACAAATGTTTGTTCCAACATGATGCTTTTACATTATAGGGTCTTTAAAAGTGCCAAAATGTTAGCTTTGGCACAGGTATTTGGGTCTTTTCAATGTAAGTTAGTATTAAGTCTGTGAAGGTTCTCAGTCATCCAGGACATCTTGAAAAAAGGTTGAAGTAAAAGTATCTGGACTCAGTTTTCAAGGTGAAGATGTTTCGTCTCCAATTCCAAGAGACTTTATCAATTCTGAGGAATTGACAGTTGCCACAGTTGTAATTGTGGCAACTGTCAATGTTGATATTAAATTATGAGTGAAGTTCTCAAAACTGTTCAAAAGGCATTTTTTTTTTTTTTTTTAAAGGAGACACAATGCTGACTGTCATCTTTCTCAGTACAGACTATTCTAAAATATTTTGTTATTATTTGAGTGACAGTGTAAAAGATATAAATGAGAAATTTACAACTAAACAAGAAATGGTAACACTTTGCTTTCTTTTCTACTGTTATGTTTGAGGACCACCCGAAACTGAAACACATCTGTAAGTCAGAGAGAGCGCACAGTGATCATAGCATCAGCACAATGATAGTGCTGAAAAACACAAAGATCCAAGCTTTATAAGGACTGTCAGTTTGGCCTGCTCCAGGAAATCCCCAGCAGGAGATTCCCACAGACCGACCAACTTGACCCCGAAACGTCTCCATCCAAATGTCCATGTGTGGACAATAAAAGGTCCTTACAATGATTTTGTGAGACAGAAAATCTGTCCTGCATTATTGAAAGACAATTTTAATGGCTCCGTCTAACCACTATCAGTTTTTGAGATTTGTTCCCAGAAGTCAGTCTGCTCTTGTTGGCTTTATTTACAGTCAGTAAGTTACTTCCTTTAGTCAGTCCAGACTTGTAGTGTAATGAAGTGTATTGGAACGTAAATATCACAGTGTGGGCCATAGACCTATACTGCCACCAGTGGCCAGTACATAACTTGTGAGCTTCAATTGGTCAACTTATAAATAAACTTTCATTTTGTGATAATGCATGCATTTTATATTCCATTTTAGTTCTAGAAGCTCATGAAATTAATTGCTGAAAGTGCAGCCCGGCTTCCTGTTACAAATTGGACAAGATACAGTATTACAAACATTTCACAATCAAAGTGGGCCATCAGACAAATCAAACATGTTTAGAGGAAAGAAGAGCTGCAGAGGGGTTAGAGCATGTACAGACCAAGAAAAGGATGCTTAGTGAAGTTTGAAAATAAAACAATTAATTAAAAGCAGGCTACCTTAATGTTTCGACGTGAGATAAATACAATCTTTCATGCTACTTTTCAGCAAATGGCAGGTACTTAATAATAATAAAGCATACTACTTATATAGTGCTTTTTCAAGATACACATTATTCATTCACTCCACAGTCACACACTGGTGGTGGTTAACCCTGGGGCAGACTGACAGACGTTGGACTCTCCGACCATCACCAAACATTCTCACACCAGTGTCACAGACACTGGAGGCAAGGAGGTTAAGTGTCCTGCCCAAGGACACAACAACAGTATGTACTGTGGGGAGAGTAGGAATCTAATCGCCAAAATTACGGTTATAGGACAACTGCTATAGGACGTCCGCTCTATCACTGCGCAGTGCGCCACAAAGATTAAAACCGATAGGTTACTGGCATGTAGTTTAGTCAATCACCTCTATGTTTTGATCTTTAAGTACACAGGTACATAAAATCGTAATTAGATCACAATGGTCATTAATAAACGAGTGGAAAGAGATGTGTTTTGAGCCTACTTTTGAATGAAATAATAGTTAAGGCTTTTCTTATACTGACTGGAAGTGAGTTCCTTTTATTGAGAGCATAATAAGCTTCACCTGCTTTGGACATAGAAAAGAGTCATACAGGGAGCTTGCAACAACCCGACCTGTGAAAAGTGTTTCAGATGGAAGAATGCTGACCTGGTTACATTGCCAATATGATGATAAAAATCTGCATAAAAGACACCTTAAGAAAAACTAAAAGAGAGGGATGGTCTAACTACAAGTATTAGTAGGGATGCACCGAATGTTCGGCCACCGAAATTATTCGGCCGAAAATAGCCAAAAAAAAGCACTTTCGGTGTTCGGCCGAATAAGTAAAAAGGCCGAATAAATTTTGCCGAACAATGATGTTTTTAATGACGCAATCAAATAACCCGCGTAGAGTGAGAGGCGCGGGCTTTATGCAGCAAACATGTCAGCAGTGTGGAAGCACTTTAAAGTGTCAGAGAAAGAGGCAAAAATGGCCATTTGCAGACATTGTTCTGCTGAATTGTCCAGACGGAGTGCATCTGCAAAAACGAAAGTGAAACAGACCAACTAAAAGTGCGGTCTTAGAAGCTGTCAGCACACGATTTAGTCAGGTGGACTCAGAACCCCTGTACTGCATCGCGAATGTGCTTGATCCACGATATAAAGATCATTACTTGGATGTGGGGAGAAAGATGCGCACACGAGAAATAATCCAGGCCGAGTTGGATTTGGGAAAGCCGCTAGGTAATGGAGACGGTCAGGTGCACAGCGCAGGAGATGAAAACAGCGCAGAGAGTAAACGGGCTCGTATTACAGATGAGCCACGCACAGTCTCGCTGTCTGACTGGTAAGATTTTATTTATATTTTGGATTATGGTAACACTTCATAAGTAGTTTCTATTTTTAACATTAACTAACAATGAAAACCCCTTATTAACAGCATTTATTAATCTTAATGTTAACATTTACTAATACAGTATTAAAATTAAGTGTCACATTTGTAATTTTTGAATTAAAAAGTATCAAAGTGGTGGCCTATTTGTTAAAATTGTGAATGCACTCATACTAACATGAACTAAATATTTTTTTATTATCTTAAATTAAGGAAGATTAATAAATACCATAACAAATGTATTGCTCATTGTTAGTTAAATATTTTGAAATTGTATTTTTGTTATTTGATTTTTTTTATCTGAAAAGCAAATCAAAATAGTAAAAAGCAAATTTTTACTATTTAATTATTGTAATGGTGAAAAAATTGTCAAAATAAATGGAAAAATGTGAAACACCGCGTTCGGTATTCGGCCTTCGGCCAAGCATTTCATTATTATTCGGCTTCGGCCAAGAATTTCATTTCGGTGCATCCCTAAGTATTAGTTTGTTGCAACTACAGTCAAATATTGCACAGGATCAAGAATCTAAAGCACGCCTGCCTCACAGCAAGAAGATCCTGGGTTCGATTCCCATCCAGGGCAGGGTCTTTCTGTGTGGAGTTTGCATGTTCTCCCTGTGTCTGTGTAGGTTTCCTCCGGGTACTCCGGTTTCCCCTACCACCAAAAACATGTACAACAGTCCCCCCCAAACACATGAGGCCAGGACTCCACTGTAAAAGAGATTTTTAATCTCAGTGGGACCATCCTGGTTAAATAAAGGTTAAATAAAAAATATGAACATGTTTGGGTTGATAGTCACTGATGGTCAGTATGTTTGAGGCTCCTTCTCTCCATATAAGGCGTCTGGATTTCCTTTTTGCCTCCTCTCCCTTAGCCCACATCTGACAAAGGCACACGTGTGTGTGTGTGTGTGTGTGTGTGTGTGTGTGTGTGTGTGTGTGTGTGTGTGTGTGTGTGTGTGTGTGTGGAAGGGAGTAGTACAACATGTGTGTTTAACAGCCTCAGATCTGTGTACATATCAGGCATACCAGAGAAGAGCCGCTGCCTTTCTGAGAGCAAAACAGAAGACAGAAGACACAGACTTGTAGTGGGACGGGCATTAACAGGAATCAACTGTTAGATCTGATATGTGACTGTTTCATTCAGTTCGTCCTAAAGTAACTAATGCAAGAAAGTACCTTAACGGTCCCCTGAGTCTTTTGGAAAGGGGCCAGTTTGACTTTCAAAGCCACAGATTGTATTTTTGTAAGCTTCTAAATGGTTTAATCCAAGGTTAATCTGTGTATGGCTCACAAACAGTAAGTGCTCATCTCTGTACTTAATTTTGAAGAGTACTCAATTGTCATAAGTACATACGTACATAACTGGCCTAACTTTAATGTGTGCAGCAAGTGAGATTTGTGAACTCTCTGAAATCCTCTCTTGGGCACTGCAGCTTTGGACCAATGGTGAGACAGGAAAGGCAGTAGTTATAGGTGAGTCGCGGATCGTCAGCAATCTAATATTGGGGGTCGCGGTCTGAAAAGTTTGGGAACCCCTGCTCTAGATGCCAGTCAAGAAAGGCTTTTCTGTATCAGCCTTTTTTCTAATGTGTTTTAAATGCTCAAATGCACTTAGACAAGTAAAAGACACTTATCGTAAAATGGCATTGTTGCATAAATAAGGAGTATATGGTTCTTTTTTTATTCATTGTTTTATTTCATTCTTAGGCTGAAAATAATATTAACAGAACGGTCCAAATACAGTCTAGCAGCCCAGTGGCAATCATAAATGGGCGGCAGTAGCTCAGTGGGTAGAGCGGCTGTTCTTCGACCGGTGGATGGGCGGTTCGATCCCTGCACAAAACATCATAACATCCCGCTCTCCCCCTACAGTAGGTGGAAAAGTGTTATATAAAATTAAAAATTATTATTATTATTATTATATTATAAATTTTAGAATGTGAGTCAACAAGAGAAGCACCTAGTGGCTATGAGTGGGATGACACCAAGCCTCTCTCATGCAACCTCTTAAACGGTCCTCGTGTTAAAGCGTCGCCATACGGTGATTTACAGCGATATACCACCGTCCACTAGAGGGCAGGCTCCAAAAGCGGAAATATAAGGAGAAACCCAATGGCGACTTTACAAGTGTAAAACTTATGTTTACAGCCTGATACAAAAGATGGCTCTGGTCTCTAGAGCTAAGTTTTTACTAAGTGACAACTCTGGGGAGTGAATTTTTGATTAATATGTCCGTTTATGCTATCTGAAAACTATTGTTTTACTATGCAGTAAAAGCCGAAAAGCCCGGATATAACTGCCATTTTATTGCCCATTCATAACAACAATATTGGTGAATAGGGGACCAATGGGCAGATTACATCCATTTTTATTTACGATCTATGGATGACACTCAAGCTCCTCTTTTTAGCCATGTGTGAATGAGCCTTTTTGGTCTTGCTCTTATCATCTTCACGGACCTTATTTCTCATCTCTAAGCCCCAACCCCACAATGTTCTGTTTGTACTTTCTGCTGTTGACTTACCGTTACTCTAGACCTAAAACTGATCCTAGTTTTACTGCAGAAACAGCTGAGGACATGCTCGGTTGGAGCTAAACCCAACAAGGGCATTGACGGGGGAATCCTGTTTGTGTGTCTGTGTGTGTGTGTGTGTGTGTGTGTGTGTGTGTGTGTGTGTGTGTGTGTGTGTGTGTGTGTGTGTGTGTGTGTGTGTGCAGCAGCATGTTTTGTCTTTATATGGTTCCCAGCTCTCATATTTGTTTAACGGCTGTGTGCGACACTGCAGAGCCCCCCTATCTCTCTCTGCTCAGATTTTTACTGCTTCTATTTTTATTCTGCCGATTCTTCACTGCTAGGCTCGGTCCAAAGTGGTTCGGAGTTTAATGAGCGTCCACTGCCAATCAAGAAACAGTTATACAGTTTTATTATTTACATTAAGAATAGTTCCCTCTCATCATAAGCTTTCAGAGGTTTCCATTACCAAACGTAGTACAAAGTGTCCCATAATAGTAGGGATGCTACAGTTCTCAATACTGTATGGACCCGTTCGGTACGCACTTCATGGTTCAATACGCGTTAGAAAATTGCAATTCTTTTGTAATGGCGTACAAATAATGGTCTTTTTATGCAGCATATTTCTCTTCAGTTGGTTGTGTGTGTGCCTGTGGCTTTAAACAAACTATTTTTGGTCTACACTGCACTGAAGATGACTTTTGGCAGTAAATAGTAAAACCCAAAAACATAGAAAACTGTAAATAAACTGTAAACAATCGTCTGTGGTTTATTGCAGCAGCATACAGAAAAACCTATAGCCTCTCTTGCCACCGCAAATGAGCGTTAACTCTCTTCTTTATTGTAATTAATAGCAACGCATCCAAGTTTGCTTCCAAACTTTACAGCATTTACATCTTATATATAAATCCAACAAACACAGCTCTCCTGCACACAGCAAAGTGGAATGAATGAGAGAAAGCTTGTATGAGTGAAGGGTTAAAAAGTGATGCGTTTTATGTATTTTGAGTTGATAATTAAATATCTGACTGAAGACATTGTCTGTCTGGAGTTGTAATTCCTATATTCCAGCACAACATAGTACATACAACAACTTTTTAAATATACCTCACAATTTGTTTAATTAGAAATCAAGTCAACATGATGAAAAATGCATCTTCACTGTGAACATAAAATTTATTCTACACCATTTTTTATGAGTTGTATGTCAGGTGGACATTCCTGCAGTCAGCATGCCATTTGCACACTCCCTCAAAACCTGCAACATCTGTGGCATTGTGCTGTGTGATAAAACTGCACATTTTAGAGTGTCCTTTTATTGTGGCCAGCCTAAGGTGCACCTGTGCAATAATGATGCTCTCTAATCAGCATCTTGATATGCTACACTCTTGAGGTGGATGGATTAACTCGGCAAAGGAGAAGTGTCAACTAACACATATTTGGACTGATTTGTGAACAATATTTAAAAAAAAGAATTGTTTTTTGTGTACATAGAAAAAGTCATAGATCTTCCAGTTCAACTGTAGTTAATTCACACGTCCACAGACACTGATGAGACTCTGCTACCATCTGCTGGACACTGTATTTACATAAGGATTGACAGTACAAGGGAAATGACACTGGGCAAATGATCCGAGCGGAATCAAACCCTGGCCTTCCAAGTATATGGTATATGCTCTACTATACTCTAATTATACTGTTTTAAATCATTTTTCCCTGGGTTTGCTCATAGCGGTCCTGATGCTCTACATGAAAAACGCATACATACTGCAATCAATTTACACAATATTTAATGAGAAGAAGATAACATTTGGATGGCAAGGTTTGATGCTAAACTCAGACCCAGGTAAGATAGAATAATAATATTGATCCCACCAATGGACTCTATTGATGCCTACCATCTCTTGTCCTTGATGAAATTTGTTAGATATATTAATACGGGACAGTTTTAGAAATATTCTTACTGTTGACACTGAGAGTCCATGTTGCTGAAGTAACCGTGGCTCCTCCTGTGGTGGTCAGCTGACACCTGTACGTTCCCTGATCCATGTGGCTCACTCTGTCTATGGTCAGAGTCAGTCTGGGCCCATCCCATCTCTGCTCTAGACCCCGGCCATTTCGAAGCGGAGCCCCATCCTTCAGCCAGATCACCGTGTAAACAGCGGCTGATGAGACTAAGAGCAGGGAAAGGAGAAATCTGTGACAACACTACCTAAAATACAAAGTTCTACAAATTTACTTCAGTAATTGTTGTGATTGTTTATTTTTTATTTTTGATGAACTGACCATATACTCTGGTTCAGTATAGGTCTATACCTTGGCAAGTAAAAGTGACCTGTGCTCCCTCTGTGGCCTCCTGGTCCAGAGGAATGGCTTCAAAACGCAGATCAGACCCTAACAACGACTTACGAACAGCCCTAATTAAAAAGCAAAGCCCATTGATAAAAAGTGAAAAAAACTTTAGTCACTTGACTCAAACAATTTCTGATACACTGAAAAAAATATTTATTATACTATTCAAATTTTACGTCAAATTAAGATCCAAACTTTAGTCGTAGTAATGGAACCATGCAACAGTATTTATACCTGCTGATGTCTGAGGCACTTGTCACAGATTGGCCTGGCACTGAAGGAGGACAAATCACAGACTGGACCTGATCATAGGTGCAGTTTTTGTTACATAACTCTTGAAAACACAATTTTTTTAAAATCCTTTTTTCCTAAGTTCACCTGAGGGGCCGATGCAGTCCTCTTGGGGGCCACTGGAGGGAGCTGAACCGGAGGTCTGGTCCTGGAGGAGGTCTGTGGAGGCTGTCCTTCTGGGAGGTTGGGCGGCTGTGTCTGGGAGCTGGCTGAACCAGGGCTTGAGGTGTCTTTACTCACCTCTGCTTTGTTTTCAAGCCTATAAGACCAAGACAGAAATGTGAATGTTTCTAACATCCAAACAGTGGCAGACTGAGACCCCCTCAAGCTAGACTGACTGCTGCAGTTAGACTTTCTAACTCACATGTGCAACAATAATCCAGAAGTCTGTCAATGTCCATTTTTCACTTCCTCCTTTTACTTTGTAAACATATATTTAGAGAGCTTTTGGTTTTGTTTAATTTAACCTTCATATTTTATTCTATTTAAAATTATGCTTGGATACTATATCGTTTTTTTTTTTTATTATTGAATGCTTACCTTTCTTTTACCTCCTTTTACCCTCTTTTACCTTTCTTTTTAAGTGAATTTCCTTGTGGGATCAATAAAGTCCTATCTTATCTTATATTATCTGAACTTCAAATTATACTCCTAATTGTCAAATGAAGCTGCAGATCATTAATGTATCAATTAATGTGGTTAAATTACTATTTCAGTTAGAAAAGTAAAAAGACATTCCAGGACTGACTTTGATGGTTCATCAGAAGAAGCTGTGGTGACAAACAAAAATGTGATACTGTTACCATACTGCTCAGACAATTTTAATCTTGTTTAAAAGGAGAAAGTTGATTGGACTCACCTTGGATGTTTAGCTCAGCAGTGGCAGTTGCAGACCCGGCGCTATTACTGACCAAACATGTGTAGCTTCCTGCATCTTCTGGACACACTTCCTTAATCTCCAGGAAGTGAAGACCGGCACGTTCATACATAGAGATCCTTCCTCCAGCCTGAAGCTCCGTCTCCCCCTAACAAAAAAATAAAAACATGCAGTAATGGCTAATTCTGTTTTTTATGCAGGAGTCTGTTGAGGGGACATCTCAGAAAAAGGGATTGCAGGTGCCTTGAAAACCTAACAGAGGGGGCTGGTTATAAGTACTAGTTTGGAGATTCTGGTTGAAGTAATAGAGCAACACAACAAGATAGTGGATCATCCCCTGCATTTGGCTTTTGAACAACTGCCATAAAACTGTACAATCAATTAGCCTATGGAAGATGAAGTCTAAGTCAAGTCATTTTAGGAGACCGACTCAACTGACTGTCCCTGTGGAGATTAATAAAGTTTCAGGTTAATTGTGTCTCCAATACAACTTAATGTCACAAAAGAGCACAAGCGGCACAGGGGAGTACACAAACAAAAGTGTGCTGTCATGTTCCAAAAAAACTATGTGCATTCATTTAACAGTGAGATGCCTTCCACTCTGGTACAAATATTTAGCCTGCCATGTACTGTATCTGGAGAAGATAACAAGTTGAAAATTGTGTTGACGTTGTCGTAGTGGTCTCATGTGGCAATTGCTCATCACTGATCAAACAGAGTGGCATGCAACTGGGGATTTTCTTTTGTGTAGTCCGAAAAAGGCTTTACTTAACTACAGTAGGAGGTTTAAGTATTCTGGAATGGTTTTAGAAACTCAACCAAAACAGAATGAAAAACATAAATTCTGAATCATCATACATGCTATTATGGTATCTGTATAGATTTGTGTAATGTTCAAGCCCCTCTCACCCTCAGCCATGTGACCCGTGGCTGCGGGCGTCCTGTGGTTTTGGCTGAAAACTTTCCTGTTTGTCCCGGTTTGACAAACACTCGACCAGGTTTGGTGATAAACTTTGGTGGACTCTCGTTCCACATACTTGGTCTGTTCTCAGCTGGGACCGCAGAGCGACACCTGGAATCGTGGGAAAGAGAGCTGACATCATTGATACTTAGCCACACAAATGTACAAGCCAACAACCAAACATATATCTGATTCTGATAATTTTATAAATAAGTGCTTTGACATATGTATCCATTCAAAATCCAATGTAAATAGCAGCAGTGAAGGTCCCAGTATTTGGCAGCTGTGAGGAGCGTACACATGTTTATGATCAACATGAATGTATTGGACATACCAACAACGCAGTAAAAATCATGTCTACTTCCTCTGTGGAAACAATCGGGAGTCAACAGTAGCAGCACACTCTGTACAAGGTGATAAAGCACAGCAAACCAGAGCTGGGGCTTCACTTAGACCTGTCGAATGAACCCCCGAGAGGTGCAGGCCTGACTGATTTAAAGCTCTGCAATCATCTGTTGGACTGGTTTTTAGGAGCACGCCGGAGTGCTGAGCTGCAGCTGGACACAACGCCAGGTCCATTTTTGAGCTTTTCCAGAACCTCAGGACTCTGGTGAGTTACATACCTATATAAATGAATACTTTCACTAACAATTTATGGTGTAAAATGTAGTAGTTGTTCCATTTATATGTTGCAGTGTATAAACGGATTAAATCAGTCAAAATTAAGGGCCAAAAATAAATAAATTAATAAATGTAGGACTGTGCAACTTAACACGTTATCACTTTCACCCATTATATCAGTTACCTGTCAATGTGTGTACAGTTGCCCAGAGTGGACAGACTGACCACTGCTTAAGGAGAAGCACACTTAAATTTCTGTTTAAGCGTGTTTTTCAGCATGGAGGTCAGGTTAAGTCATTTATGTACTAAATTAAAAAAGATTTATGAGCAAAATCAACAATAGTCCAATTTCCACCAGATTTGTTTATTTTCAAAGAACACATGGTAAAATATGTGACTTACCCTGTTTTTATTGAAGATGGGAGGCCATATTTCTTCCTAGAGTTTTCTGTTATAAAAAAACAAACAAAAAAAAAAACATTAATGAACAACCAATATATAAATCAGATAAACTCAGACGTATGCTGCCTGCCATCTGCATGACTCTTTATGATCTCTTTACACAAGTCCACTAGGACTATACCACTTTGGAGACCCTTTGACTAGGGGTCCCATGCGGGTAAGGCTTAGTGGTCTGATTTGGGAGGAGCGTAGTTAAACAATGAAACCAGCTGATTAGACGATAGATAAGTCTCACTCGAGAAAAAACAAGAACCTAGACAGACCCAAGTCTGCTTCCTCAAAACAACTGTCATAATAATCAAAGCTAGGGCAAAGACTTTAAAATAGTCAGTTCAATATTTTTGGTAACTCTACAAACCTCTAAGGAACAAAAAACAAACACAGATAAGTTTGTTGTTCTCTTTGCTGCATCTGCATTTTCTGACAGAGCAGTGCAAAGTGCTGCCATCAAAAGACAAACATTGGTACTGCACTACTACTATTACAATACATGTATAAAAGTGTGAATAATCACAAATAATGATGGCTCAATTTTGGCTGCGTTATAATGGCAATACTACTTAAAAATTCAAACAGTAGCCTACACACTTTACAAACATTTTATAGAATAGATCTTTGCACGGCCTGATCCTCAATGACACAGACCACTCTGCTGCAGTTTTCTTGGCTTCTGTTCAAGTCAACTGTCAGTTTGAGCACAGCTATGCACTAAAATACTGTCAATAAACAGGATCTAGTTACTTTTAATAGTAGTAATAATAATGCCCTCATTAAGTCAAGACAAAGAAAAGGAAAATCCCAATCTGGTTTTGTTTAAAGACAGGAAACTCTCACTGGTTTACTTACAATGCAATAACCTACCGATACTCTCAGCCAACTCAATGAAGCATGAATAAACACACATGCATCTGTAGAATTACCAGCAAGCAAGTGTAGGGAAAAGCACCTAAGTTACAACCAAATGAGTTACATGCACATTAAGACTTAATTGAACATAATTTCCTGACATTAAAAAATGAGAAATCAAGTGGAGATAATTTTTGTAAGGAACTTCACGTTTCAAACCAGTGTGTCATGATCTAAAAAAAAGTTCTCAAACTGTGGGATGTGTGGGATTGATGGTAGACCAGCTCACTCTAATGATACTCTGGGAGTCTTCAAGATTTTTTTTTTTTTTTAGATGAAATAGTAAAAAAAAATGACATAATATGCTAGTCTTGCTATTTTTAATTTGTACTGTCAGAAAAACATACAATACACAACTATTTTGGAATATTGCAATAAGGATATGAGCTATAATATCTGGATCCTCTTGGTAAAAAAATTTGAATTACTCAAGTTTGACTTGATTTGAGAATTTGAGAAATACAAAGCCCTGGACTGACTTCCATTCGTCAAAGCACAAGCTAAGGGTGCATTCAAACTTGCCGTGTTTGGAGCGGTTCATACAGACTGTATACAGTGTCACGTAACCTTTAGCTTTCCGAGGTCGAAAAAGAAAACAAACCAAAACAATATTGTACAACTAAATAAAATGAAAAAAGGTCAACGCTAAAATGCTTTAGTAACATGCCTTATTAGCATTTGGGCTAACAGCACCATTACATTTACATTTAGTCATTTAGCAGACGCTTTTCTCCAAAGCGACTTACAAGTGAGAAAAGCAATGGAAGCAATTTTAACAACACTAGGTAACAAAAAGCATAAGTGCACTAGAAACTAGTCAGTTAGAACCCAGCACAAAGCTAAGGATAGGAAAGAATTTTATTTTATTTTTTTAAATAGAGAAGGAATCAATAGAGAGGAAGCAGAACTCAGTGTTTGTCAGTCAGGTGTTGATGGAAGAGATGTGTTTTCAGGCGTTTTTTAAAGATGGCTACAGAATCTGCTGATCTTGTAGCAGCAGGTAGATCATTCCACCAATATGGAACAGATCCAGAGAAAGTACGTGAGGGTGCAGAACCAGTAGTGGTCTTGTAGGCCAAGAGCATAGCTTTGAACTTGATGCGGGCGTCAACCGAGAGCCAGTGTAACCTAATGAAGAGAGGAGTTACGTGCGCTCTCTTTGGTTCATTAAAGACCACTCTTGCCGCTGCATTCTGAATCATCTGCAGAGGTTTGGTTGTGCAGGCAGGGAGTCCAGCCAGTAGAGGATTGCAATAATCCAGTTTGGACAAGACAAGAGCCTGGACTAGGATGTGTGTAGAGTGCTCTGAAAGGAAAGGTCTTATTTTCATAATTTTGTAGAGGATGAATCTACAGGACAATCTGCAGGTGGTGGCAACATGACTTGTGAAGTTTAGTTGATCATCAGTTGTCTTCCTTAGTGTCTTCCTAATTGTCTTCTAGTGTCTTCCTTAAAAGAAAAATGCATGTTTTCCGTTTCTGGTACAATGCCTGCTGGTTTTGTTGACAAAACAAACTAAATGGAAAATTTTCTATTTTGGTGTGAACTAATGAAGTGGAACACACTCTAAAACAATATTACAAACTAAACCAGGACTTTTTTTTATTTATATTTCATTGCAACACAATTTGATTTAATATAACTTTATGGCTTTTCAGGCAAAAAGTAAATGTCCATTAAAGTGTTGTTACGACACAAGTCATTCTTTGCGATACCAATATTGCAATAGCAATAACTTTGTGATAAATTGTGCAGCTCTAGTGTATATGAAGTTAACTCCAAAGACCAACTCTTACTCCTGAGACACCTGTCTCCTAAGAACAGAGGTCACATTAACCGAATATTTTCCGTCATTGACGTTTTTTTTTTAGCAGGGACGGAAAAATCTGAACGCCATCTGTCATTTTGACGGATTATTCTGAGGGTGATCTATTGTAATTCCTACTCCTGACCAGTTGGTGGCGAATGTACATATAACAATCAGCAATTATCTTGAATTGTGTCATCTTTGTCACGCGCTGCATTCAGTTGCAAAAAGGTCACGGCAGCTGAGTGTGAGTAGTTTTTTCAAACCACCAAAAATTTCTGATATTATTAATAAATGTGAAAAAAAGAGGACATGATGCAGTGGAGGGTGAACACTGAGCAGTCACTGACACCTGTTACGGGACAATTAAGCAGCAACAAGGAGGTGAAGAAGAGGGAGAATTGTGTTCAGTGGGAACAGGAGTTTACGTGGCTGAGGTGGGAAGGAGGAAAAATGTTCTGTGACATCTGTAGAAAAGCTAACACAAGTAACGGACTTGTCGGGGGTGCACAACAACAGCGATGGAATTAAATTCAGTTCATTTTTGTCGGAATCATATTGTGTAATATACTGCGTGCACTGGAGTTTAATCACAAAATATCCTTTCACTTTTTGTGTAACGTTATCTGTTGTACTTAAATAAAACAAATAATATGTCCTCTATGCTCATCTTGAAATTTCTTCAAACGTGAGTAAAACAAAAAGCCATTATAAGTATTATTAAAGTATGAAAATTAAAAATGACAGGTAATAATAGACGAGGACGGAAATTTTACGACTCCGTCCGTCAAAATGACGGAGAATGAGAAAGTCTAGCGCAACCTCTGCCTAAGAAATGTGTAAGACTTGTGACTCCTGTAGCCCATTCAGAATGGTCCTAAATCAACTGTGCAATCTGATGACTTTTTAGAGATTAACAACAGAATAAGTCATGCTAATAAATCTAATATGGATGTTTTGATGAAAATAAAAATTATATTTTCATTACAAACACATAGCAAAAGATAATGCCATACAATAGTTTATTTTAATTTTTTATAAAATATATGAATAATGCTTTATTTTTCTCATCAAATCCCTTCATTGCATATTACATATTCTGTACTTGAAACCTCAGATGATTAAATATATCTACATTGATTTGTTTTATATAACCAGTCAAAGAGGTTGTACTTGGACAGATAAATAGGGTTTTAATGTATCCAGTGAAATGATGACACTGTTTTATAGTACTTTAATTGAATCGGTTTTATCCTTCTGTATTGCTGCCTGGTTTAGAAGCCTCTCCCTGACCAACAAAAACAGACTGGGTAGTCTGGTTAAAGTGGCCAGTAAGATTTCAGGGAGGAGTCAGGCCCAGCTGGGGGACATTTACAGCAGACGGGTGCAGAGGAGGGCTGGTGCTATAGCGCAGTCCCGGGACAATCCCCTCGAAGGGGAGTTTAAGCTGCTGCCCTCTGGCCGGCGCTACAGACTTCTGGACTGTAGGACTAAAAGATTAAACATGTCATGTTCCCCAAGATGGACAATAAAGACACTTTGAACTTGAACGTTTAATCTACAAATATTTGGAGAAAAAGTGCATAAAATAAATAAATGTTCAATTGAGCCTTTTATAGCAGAACACAAAACACTCAAGTGGCTGATGTTCGATGTACACAATTTTTAAAATACGATATAAAAATGAATGTGTTGAGTTTTGAATATAGATACTGTATATTAAGTTTCAAACCTTCCAGCAGGATTTCCACGGTGACCTGTCGACTTCCGGCCTGATTGGTCACTTGACAAGTGTAACAGCCCAAGTCCTCGGCTGTGACTCCGCCTACCACCAAGCTGAATGTGCCCCGCCCACTCTGCGACACCACGCAGCGCTCTCCTCCAATCACAGGCCTCCCCTCTTTGTACCATGTGACCTGTGTCTCGGGATGACCGTGCACCTGAAACAAAAACACAGGAATTTTTATCAGCATCGTACACTTTGGTTGTCACTGTGTTGATGTACACACACACAAGGTCTGTAGGTTGAGCTATATGTGAAATAGAACTGTACATCACTGTACTGCAAGATTCTAATTTCCCCTTGGGCAGAGTATAAACTAGAAAGATGGGAATTATTTTGTCAAGTTTATACGTTTCTTCATTTGTCTACCAAGATAAATTTGTGTTTGAACAAGGAAGCAGCTAATGATCAACAACAGGATAAGAAAAAGCAATCAAAAGATAAGAACACAACAAGGATTAAACTGTTTAATTTCCAAACCAGCTAGTAATGCCATACCATAAAACATGTTTTATTGTTGCACTGTAAATGTTCAACATCATGGTTCTGAGTCGACATGTGCACACACACTTAAAACTTGTGGAAGTGAAACCGTGCTTAAATAAAAAGACCTGCTTAATATCATAAGACAAGACATTGCATTAATGTATTCCATTCCCAATAACTGAATTATAAACCACTGTAGCAAGTAGCATGTAGTATCAACTTACTGCACACATCCAAGTTGATTAATAGACTTATGTTGGGCATTTTTTGCTTCTCTGCTGCATCCTACCCTTTAAAATTATGCTCTTTTCCAGTTGCATCAGTTGTTAAAAGTTTCAGTTAGTTATAAGCGTGACTCAAAATTGAGCAGAGAATAAACTGAAAGGTTTTACATGTTTGTGTTGCACACCTGTCAGCCAATCGGAAAAGAGAAACCCACCTGACAATTAAATTAAAATTTTTACAGTACATTACATTTTTTCAGAATATAGTTACTTAAAACAAAACAGTGTCAAAAAATATGATGTAATTTAGAGCAAATTGTATAGTACGGAAAGCTTTAGTGTGCGGCAGGTGGTGCACAGATGTGGTGATAGTTGTAAAACTTTTAGAGTTTGTTCTGCACAAGAAGAGCACGCTTATGTGAGCCATGCCTCGCCAAAAAGAGCTTTCAGAGGAGCTACAATCAAGAATTGTTGCTTTACATAAAGCTGGAAAGAGTTACAAAGTTATTTCAAAGACTTGAAATTCACCAGTCAGGCAAACAATCTACAAATGGAGACGTTTTGGGTAGGGGTGCACCGAAATTTCGGTCGCCGAAAATTTCGGCCGAAAATGGCATTATCGGTTTCGGGCCGAAATAAAAAAGCCTGCCGAAAATGTCAACCGAAAATTAATGTCAACCGCGCCTGTCTCCAGCAAGATGTAGCTACTCGCTGGAACAGTACGTACTACATGTTGCAAAGTCTACTTGAGCAGAAGCGGGTCATAGCTGCCTATATGACAGATTACGATCTGCCCGCTACTTTGAGTGCACACCAGTGGATGCTAATGGAAAACATAGTGTCTCTTCTCGCCCCATTCGAAGAGATGACCAAGGAAATAAGCTCGGCTAAAGCCTCGGCTGCAGAGGTTATTCCTTTGATAGCAGCACTGAAGCGTCTGCTGGGAAAAGAGGTGGAAACAGATCACGGTGTAAAAACAGCCAAAAAGACTCTTTTGGAGGCTGTTAACAAGCGCTTTAAAGACACCGAGTCCAACCCTCTCTACTGTATTGCAACTATACTAGACCCGCGCTTTAAAGAACATTACTTCGACGAAGAGAAAAAGCAGCAAGTGCGTGAAATGACACAAAAAGAGCTGACGGAGATTGAAACATCTGGTGAAGGAAGAGACTCGACGGGGAGCGCATCGCAAACGGTGCCCGAGAAACGGTTACGTACAAGTGAGGAGACGTACACTCCCTCACTTTCTGAGATGTTTGACGAAATTTTACAGGAAAGCACCCCAACTCGTAGCTGTGTTGAAACAAGCGCAGCCGCTGACAAATAGAGACGTATCTAGCTGAACAACCCATTGCCAGAAGCGACAATCCTCTGGACTATTGGCGCGCAAACAAAGACCGCTTTCCATTGCTTGCACGGATTGCACGCAGGTATTTATCTGCCCCAAGCACCAGCACAGACAGTGAGAGACTATTCAGTGCAGCATCTCATGTTCTTAATGAGAAGAGGAACCGTCTTTCTTGTCAAAAAGCTGAGCAACTTTTGTTCTTAAAGATAAACCTGCCACGTTTCCTTAAATAAACAGCAGTCAAATGTCTTCTGTGTATATAGTTACATTAAAATTTGCGTAGCACTGCACAACAGTGTTTTCTAAGGCTACATAGGCTTAAATGTTGTTTACAGTTTGAGTTTGGATTAAGTTCTATTGCTGTTTTTGCACTGTTGTTTTGCATTGTTTTGCACAGAAATTAAACTACAAAAGTTAAACTATTTATTTTGTTTATTGGAAGAAAACTTAAAAAATAATATTATTTATTTATTGTTAAAAATATTTTAGGTTTTGTTATGTAACTGTTCGTGTTAATAAAAGTTGATTATTTTATTGGTTTGTGATTTTTCATTTCAGATCCATTAAAAATTAAAATATATATTAAAGTAAAAAAAAGAGCCATTTTCGGTTTCGGTTTCGGCCAAGTGCATCCTAAATTTTCGGTATCGGTTTCGGCCCAGAATTTTCATTTCGGTGCATCGCTAGTTTTGGGGCTGTTGCTACTCTACCAAGAAGTGGGGCCCGGTCAAAATGACACCAAGAGCATAACGAAGACTCATCAGTAAGGTAAAGAAATAACCCCGAATGAAAGCCAAAGAGTTGAAGGCATCATTGGAACTTGCAAACATCTCTCTTCACGAGTCTACAATACATAAAACACTGAACAAGCAGGGTATCCACGGCAGGACACCACGAAGGAAGCCACTGCTTAGTAAAAAGAACATTGCTGCACGCCTAAAGTTTGCAAAAAAGCACATTGACACTCCACAGCGGTATTGGCAAAATGTTTTGGGGCGGCAGTAGCTCAGTGGGTAGAGCGGTCGTCTTTCAACCGGAAGGTAGGCGGTTCGATTCCCACTCTCCCCACAGTTCATACTGTCGTTGTGTCCTTGGGCAAGACACTTAACCCACCTTGCCTCCAGTGACTGTAACACTGGTAATGTGTAATGTAAGTCGCTTTGGATAAAAGCGTCTGCTAAATGAATAAATGTAAATGTAAATGTTTTGGCGAAGAAAGGGCACAGCATATTGTCATGAAAACATCATCCCAACTGTAAAGTATGGTGGAGGAAACATCAAGATTTGTTATTGCTGCCAAGGGGGGAGTCAGCCAGTTATTAATTCTAAAAGGTTCACTTACTTTTTCCACTGCCATTTTGAATGTTGAATGCGTGTGTTCGATGAAGACATGAAAAATCTGAATTTTTTTGATTATTTTTTAGACACATTATGTTTGTCAATACCCTTGACTTAGATTAAGATAGGATCGCTTATTAAGACACATGTATTCAGAAAACCATGAAATTCCAAATGGTTCACATACTTTTTCTTGCCACTGTATATGTGGGAAGGTCTATAGTAATTCCTCACAGAGCTGGGGCAGATGGTTCATTCAAGTTGTGCAGGATAAAGTAAAGCCTCCTTCTGAACATCACATAAGCACTCCTGTACATTCCTGACCCTATCCATGTTTTGTGTTAGGGCTCTTCAGAACAATGGAGTCGGTCTGTGCTCGACTGCTTCTCATCAGGATGCAGCTGGTCACAAGATCTGGAGAAGAAATGTTAATCCGTCTCTTTTCTCTTTTTGCTCAACTGCTGTCTTTCTTTTTTTTACTATGAAGTAAGTTTTCCACGGCAACAACAGTGCATTCTTATCAGCAAAATATCACTGCTAATATTTAACAGTCCATCCATAAACCCACCAACTTGTAGGAAAACATTTGTTGAATAGTGGAATTTGTGTAGTGGGAAGTTGAATTATAATATAGAGTATAATGCATGTTTCTCTGATCCAAGTAGGACTGCAGTCAACCAAAGAAAAAGTCTTTTTCTTTGAATCTCAAACTAATCAACTCTTGATGTCCTTATAACCATAAGGACATTAATTATAACCAACAGTGCTGGAACTCGTACTAGAGTTCCCGCATGGCATGAGAAGGACGAGGTGAGCTGATAACACGTAAGCTACGCTGTGCAAAGCTGAAGCCTTGTACCGTCTGCAGCAGTGCAAAGTCACATGCTTATGTTTTGCTACGTAAAGCTGCGCCCAAGTGAGCGTGTTATTGTTATTAATGCGTTATTAAACTCACATGACTGATGTTTTCATAAGAGTTTTTGATCAAAGCAACTGGTTGAAGTCTGTCTCTGCTCGATTTCCAGGACATTGTGTCGCCAAGGGGCCATTCCCTGCTTTGAACAGTGCAGTGAATTATGAGTGAATTATGAACCACACTGGGAAACATAGAGCAGATTAAAGCCGCAGCTCAACTCCAGCTTTGCTGTCTATCAGGTAACTCTGCAGCCTATGTTGCAAATACAACGGTTTGTTTATTCACACACAGCCACAGAGCTAATTCTCTTATATTGTCAAGTTATTAACTGACAAAGACAAATTTCTATCCTTCGACATTGACACACGTTTTGCTTTTTCAAGCCCTTTAACATGTCAAGTTCATTGTGAAGTGACATGCAGCAATGGCTTGCTCCAGACGACGTTCTGCTGCGCGCCCGGTGTGAAGTGGCCTTAACAAGTTAGTTTTATCAGAGGTTAACGCAGTAACGATGTAAACTAAGGAGTTACTTTTAAAAGCAACACTACCCAACTCTGTCACATTAGTTTCTCTTTAAAATAGTCTATTTAGAACTTCTGTATTTATCCACAGCCTCCCTATCCTTTAGTTAGCGTATAGTAAAAAGTAAATAGGAAAATGGGAACAGTTGATTAATTGATCAGGCTTTCTGAGGACGAGACTGGAGAAACTGGGAAGTTGCAGGCTGTGTAACATCAGTGCAGGCGTTTCTTACAAGAATGGGATGCACTGTATGGTCGGGCAGATACAAAAACATGATTTATGGTTAATAAAATAGTTGTTTGTAGTTTTTATTTACCAATTAAATTTTTATTTTTATTTTTTATTATAAATGTTATATCACTGTCTTTGATGAAATTTTATCTGTTATGTTTTTTTTATTTTGGGGTATTTTTGAATAATTTACCTTCTTAAAAGTACCATATTTCCTATGTAAATTTTGCTTATTTTTATGTTATATTTAATATTTCTTTAACTACATTAAAATATCATTCCACTAAGTTCAGAGAGCTAAAACCTGAAGATAAAGTGACTTTGTTGGCATCTGATGTCTTATATTGGTATTAAATTAACAAAAAAGTAATAAGTAAGCAGTAATATAAAAAGCCACTAGATGGCTATACTCAATGGCTGCATATAGGCTGAAGTATATGACTATATATGACTATATAAAGAAAAAAAATTTGTATTTATTTATTTTGTGCACAAAAACTATTCTCGTCGCTTCATGAAAACATGAACATGTCACTAAAAACATGTACAATATAGGACTACAGATGGAAATTAGCTGTTAAGCTATAATCTGGTACAAGCATCTCTGCTCCGGCTTAATGTACATTGTATGATGTCCTAAAGAAATTAACTAATCTAAAAAAAATAATAATAATATTGTAGAACCAGTGAAGTGAGATGGGCTTTTTAACAACGTCTTTAGTGCCTTTTATGGGTTTTGAGAGAGGAAATGACATTGATGTCAATGAAGGTCTGAGCCATCGGATTTCAACAAAACTATCTTCATCTGTGTCTGAAGATGAACGGAGGTCTTACGGGTGTCGAACGACACAAGGGTAAGTAATTAATGACAGAATTTTCATTTTTGGGTGAACTAACCCTTTACATTGTAGAATTGAGTAATTTTTCTGTGTGTGTGTTCAGGTGGCAAACTTAGAAAAAGTAACTAAGTCAGTACCACTCAGATCAATGGAAGTATTTTTTAAAAATAAATCAACAATGGCTCTTCAAATGACGGACGAAATTGGAGGTTGTCGTCTGGCTGTCTGTGATTTTAATGTTGCATGTCTTGCAACGCGCTGTTCGCCTTTTGCCATCTTGTAAATAATTGTTGAAGGCAAAAGCGATGTCCCTTGGTACCCCTCCGGCTGACATGTTGATGTGATATCTGATCTAAATGGGCATGGTGTGCGTAAGGTACGAGAGGGCAGGACTGATGATAGCGTCGTGATCCAGGCATGACAATGCTATTCTCAGCCTGCGCTCCAGCTGGATCAAATTTATTTTTAAAAATAATTTATATATTTAAATTCAAACTGAAAACATGATGTGATTAACACTCAAGTCATTCAAGTCATCGTGTCTCAAGTCAAGTCAAGTCCCGAGTCTTTAACTGCCAAGTCCAGGTCAAGTCTCAAGTATTTTATTTTTTGTCAAGTCAAGTCATAAAAATGTCGACTCGAGTCCAAGTCACCAAATCTCAAGTCCACATGTCTGCTTTACGGCCACAGCTTCGAGTGGCTGCATCGACAATGGAGGTGGAGAACTTGGTCCACTCGGACTCAATGTCCCCAACCTCCCTCGGGATCTGGTTGAATCTCTGCCGAAGGTGGGAGTTGAAGATCTTTCTGACGGGGCTCGGCCAAATGTTCCCAACAGACTTTCACAGTACGTGTGGGTCTGCCGAGTCTGTCCAGCTTTCTCCCCCGCCATCGGATCCAACTCACCACCAGGTGGTGATCAGTTGACAGCTCCGCCCCTCTCTTCACCTGAGTGTCCAAGACATACGGCCGGAGGTCAGATGAAACAAGTACAAAGTCAATCATCAACCTCCGGCCTAGGGTGTCCTGGTGCCACGTGCACTGGTGGACACCTTTATGCTTTCACATGCTGTTCGTTATGGACAAACTGTGACTAGCACAGAAGTCCAATAACAGAACATCGCTCGGGTTCAGATCCGGGGGGCTGTTCCTCCCAATCACGCCCCTCCAGGTGTCACTGTTACTGCCCACGTAAGCGTTGAAGTCCCCCAGTAGAACGACGAAGTCCCCGGTCAGAGCACTTTCCAGCACCCCTCCCAGAGACTCCAAGAAGGAGTGGCAGTGGCAAGAATGGCAGTGCAAACAACAGAGTGAGACCTATTCCCGACCCGAAGGTGCAGGGAAGCGACCCTCTCGTTCACCGGGGTAAACTCCAACACATGGTGGCTGGGCTGGGGGGCTATGAGCAAGCCCACACCAGCCCGCCGCCTCTTACCGCAGGCAACTCCAGGGTAGTGGAGAGTCCAGCCTCTTCGCTTCCAGAGCCCAAGCTGTGCGTGGAGGTGAGCCCGACTATCTCTAGTCGGTATCTCTCAACCTCCCGCACAAGCTCAGACTCCTTCCCCGCCAGCTTGGTGACATTCCATGTCCCTAGCGCCAGATTCCATGTGCAGGGATTGGGTCGTCGAGGCCTCCGACCTTCGACTGCCACCCAATCCACTTTGCACCACTTACGACTCCACGTCGCTCCAGTTTGCTCAATGAGAAAAATTTAAACTGCATTGGGAATCTTTGGCGAATTTGCGCTTTCCATTGATATATGGATTATTACAGTAGTTACAAGTAGGCATGGGACGATAATAGAATTTTTTGTGGCACATTAATTGTGATTAACAATATTATCACGATAATTATAAAATCATGCTTTATGTTTGAAAATTTCACCAAAACATACTGGAATCACTTCATAATACTTTTTTTGTGGTTAACAAAATTGCACTTTTTGAAAGTTAAAGTAACATGAATCAGGGCTTGACATTAAGCACTTTTAAGCACTTACCTGTGTAAAATTTAGATTTTTGAAGGGCTTTAATTAGTATTAGTTTAAAGTCTTTTTTTTTTTATCTAAAACTAGTGTAAATTCAGCTTATTAAATTATTTACGCAATTCTTAAAAAAAAAAAAAAAAAGAAAGAAATTCAGCAATAGTCTGTACTATGTCAGCCTTATTTATTCAGGGAAAGCTTATATTAATTTTTAGTGCAGAAAATAATTAAAAGAAAATGACATACTGCGTCTAAAACATGTCCTGTGGTTGGGCCCCCTAGACCTACCTCTCCAAAGGGGGCCCATATATACTTTTTAGCCCATAGGCCCACATTCCTTGTTCCGGTCCTGCTGCATGAAGCTCATGTTCAGTGTATCTGTCAGAAAGCGCTGCTCCTGAATCAACACAGCCTTGAGACAAATAAAACTGCTTTGCTAACTATTATTTAACAATCACCTACAGCCCTGTTCTCTGCTGGACACAGACCGAAGTTTAATTTTAGCGCAACATTCGCTTTTCAGTCCAGCAGAACAGAGTGTTCCCCAGCGACAGAGCAAAATGTGCGATGCAGCATTTGAATATCTATTTCTTAAAAAGCAAAAAAAGCTTGCTATGTGTTCCTTTTTGACATATTCATGAACCCACATCAATGTGTTGAGTAAATTGGCACAATTACTCCTCAACCAGCCTCCGACACAGTGCAAACATAAAAAACGCATGCAAGTATTATCAGGTGTGACCAAAAGAGCATTGTCGGAAAATGACAATGGGCAAAGACGAGAGTCAATTTCTTTATTGCGTTTGAGCCGTGGAGGCAGCTCAGATCTCCATTGGGTATAAAAAATTATGGCTTCATTTTTACTAAAGAGGTAAAACATTTTACATCTTTTTGGACGTTTAATCATGTAGTGAACATTTTTTGTAAAAAAAATATTGTGCATTCCTACTATATAGTATGGTGTAATATAAAAGTGCACTGTATAGCATAGCTCTTAATGACATATTACTACTGTTCTAGGCTGCTCAAATCTTTGGCAACCTAATCTATCTCCTCCTTCTTCAATATGAAGTCCAGTCAAACTTGCAATGTTTGATTGTGCGGAGAGAACTTTATGCTCACTCACTTTTATATCCATTCCATTATCAGTGTGACCATTTTTATCTGAAAAGAATACCTCTAATGCTCTAAAAATCCACACCAATCAAGACAAGACATGCTCTCACCTTGCCTTCCAACCGGGCGTTCCCTCCTAGAGCGACCCGGACGTTTAGAGGAGGCAGGATGAAAGCTGGGAGCTGGCTGCCATGGGAACCGCTCCCCCTCACCTTGGAGACAGCGGTGGAAGCTGAAGCCAGGCAGATGTCACTCATGGCGCTGTTAGAGAGAGACACAAAATGTGAATTCCTTAGTTAGTTAGGAAATCACAACTGCAAATAACATATCAAATATATTTCAGAGTCTCAAAATATCCAAAGAATAATAAACCTGTAGATAAGTGACCACAGCTGAAGTGTAAAAAAAGTCCCATCTGGGTGTTGTGGTATGTTATGACAGACAGGAAAGTATGTGAGCAGATTAAAGACAGATGAAAAGACCATGTCTGGTGGTCAGTGAGCATATCAACATGTGACTTTCTGCACAGGGATGGCCTTATACGGAGAAAACAGTATTTCACATTCAGCACAAGCATTGATAATTGTGTTACAGAAAATGTTATCAGAGTGAATACATTTCTGAAAGAACAATCCCACCAATTTTCACACATTTTTTACATTTTTATAAAATGCAAAATATTTTTTCAAGCACATAAAAGATAAAAAATAAATAAAATCTGTTATTTCTACATCTTATTCAAAATGTTGTTGAATATGAATATCTGAACATGATAATATAAATTTTACAGTGTTTAATAAAACTTAGTTTTAGTGTAAGTTTTATTAAACTTTGTAAAATAATCAAAAGAGAAACTTTTTATAAAAAAAAGGGATACATTTTTCCAGACACATAAGTTACAAAACAGACTTAAAGGTACATTACGGAAATTTTAATGGTTCAAATTAAACAAAATTCTAACCTATACATGCATCAGCAACAGCCTGAAGTGCAGAAGCCTGAGTTTACATAAGTGAACTAAGCAACGCTAGCGGCAAAGTTGAAAATGAATACTGTGGGAAGAGACAGGCCTTTGCACTCAAAACCGGCAGATTCTCTTTGGTTGTTGTTCGTTTGTGCTCGTACAAGCGTGTGCACAGTGAACACGCAGAACACTGGATGCTGTACCGCTAACGCTAGAGGTGGCACACTAGTACAAAAACTATGGATCTTCCATAATACACATTTAACACCTAAAAACACTAAAACAAACAGGTTACGTTTACATTTAGTCATTTAACTGACGCTTTTATCCAAAGCGACTTCCATTCACCAGTGTTACCTTCCGGTTAAAGGACGATTCTTCTACCACTTACATATTGTAGTTTACCACTGTAAACTACAATATGTAATTTGCTGGTTTACAGGTCTTTCATCCTATAATGGCGCAGACATGGTGGAGAGCAAGACAGTGGTATATTTGCTATATTATGCCTGGCGCAACCACCTGCGGCGACACAAGGTTGGGTGGCCTGAAAAACAAGGTGTGGCATGGCGCAGGTTTGTGGAAAAACCTAGTCATTTACATTTAGTCATTTAGCAGACGCTTTTATCCAAAGCGACTTAAAAGTGAGGAAAACAATGTAAGCAATTTTAACAACACAAGGTAGCAAAAAGCATAAGTGCACCAAAAACTAGTCAGTTTAAAACCCAGCACAGTATACAAAGCTAAGGATAGGAGAGAATTTTTCAAAGCACAAGTCAATAAGACAGACAAATGAAAAGAAAATGTGCGTATCACACACACCTCAACCTACATCCACACCAACCTAAACATACCCTCCATCCATCTCCAACATTCTTACTTTTAATTGTTTTTGACTCCTTTATTTTTCTGTCTATTTTATTCCACAGGTTGATCCCTCTTATTCCTGTACTCCGTTCCCTTATTTTTGTATTTTTAGTTCCTTAAGATTTGTATTGAATATTTATTTTTTCAAACCTCTTTTGGATGTCCAATGGTAAGGTTTTGTTATTTGCTTTATACATAATTTCAATAGTAATGAAATCAACTAAATCATGGAAATTTAGAACCTTAAACTTTACAAATACTGGGTTTGACGGATCTCTATACCAACAATTACTTCTAACTTTTATGGCCCTTTGTAATATAAATATAGGCTGTAAGTAAGTTTTTTTGCATCATCAGCAGAAGGAATGCTTTCCAGTGTTTTTGATGCATTTACAAAATCATTTACAAAATAAATAATTTAGGCCCAAGAACTGAGCTTTCCATTTTCCCAAGTAGCTTTTGATCCACTGATGGGGCTATCTCTCTGATTTCATATCTATTGATTTTCTGAAGTAATCTTTCAAGATTTATTGCATCGAACGCCTTTTGTAAGTCTATAAAAATACTTACAAGGTATCTATTTAATATGTAGTTAATTCCTTGATTGCCATTACTGTGCTTTGTCCTAAACCCATATTGACTATTGTTTAAAATGTTTTGTTTTTCAATTAATTTGTCTAACCTTGTTACAAACACCATCTCCAATATTTTGGAAAACTGTGGAAGCAACAAAACTGGCCTGTAGCTTGCGAAATCATGTTTATCACCATTTTCATAAAGAGGCACTACTTTTGCTTTTTTTATGTTTTATGGAAAAACACCTAATGAGATTACATATATATGTGAATGGTTCAATGACAGATTGAATTATATTTTTTAAGTATTATGTCTAGATCTTCACAGTTGATCTTTTGTTTCTGCAGTTTTTTACAATTTTCAATAGTTCATCTTTTTCTACACTGTCAAGGAAAATGCTATTCACACTGTTAATTATTGTATTTTGGGTTGTGTCTTTTACTTTTTAGTTCATGTCCGCAAGACTGGGACCCAGTAAATACTTACATAATTTCTCATAATATATGTCAGCATTTTCCTTTACAAAGTAGTTTGGATATGTAGTTTTAGCTTTGTTACTTTTAATCACACTGTTTATTTTGCCCTATGTTGCCTTTGTATCATTCCTATTTTCATTTAGCTTGTTGGCGCAAGTATACTTTTTGTTTCCTCAATCTACTTTTTTTTGTATACTTGACTTCAGCTTCTTTTGTTTTTGTTTGTATAAAATACCTGTATAAATAGTTTTTCTTTTTACAAGAGTTTTTTTATTCCTTTGGTTATCCATGGTTAACCAGCTTTTTCTTTCTAAAAAAAGGTATTATTTTGCACTTTTTCATGAAGGATATGGATAGGTTATATGCTACATTTAAACCCTCAACATAAACTGCAACCCACTTGTTTTTTGAGATCTTCATTTAGTGCCTTCAGGGCTTTTATTGACCTGTTTCTGCTTACCTTTTCTGCACTGTTTTACTTTATCTTATGATTGCATAAATTGTCTAAATACAGTAAATATTGGTAAATTATTGTTAATATCAGTAAAATTCCACTCATTACAATTTCCTCATTTATATTTGTAAAGATGTTGTCTATTGTAGTTGCACTTTGGGATGTATTTCTAGTTGGCTTAGTTATTAATGAAAAGAGAAACAAACTAGTCATGGAATTGACAAAATCACTCGCTCCATGACTACCCAAATGATCCAAATATATGTTAAAATCCCCACATATAATCTGCAACTTATTTTTAACATTATCAAATAGTAATTTGTTCAGTAAATGTTACAACACAGGAACCTGGTACTCTGTAAACACAACTGATAAATATGTTCTTTGTTGTTTTAGATACAATATCATCTTGTCATCATCGCTATCACATTATTCTCCATTTTTGTCATTTCCTTTACTTTCTTACTTTTCAAACTTGAATTTCTATATAGAGCAACGCCTCCACCTCAGAATAAAGCTTATATTCATCCATTTGAACTTTGTCTATGATGTCCTCCCTAAACTTGTGAATGCTATTATATAAATCTCTTCTTAAACTCATTCAGTCTATTGTTTTTGATAACTTACAATAGACTTTGGCTGTTTATGTGGATAACTGAAAGTGTCATCTTCAAATTTACATTTACATTTAGTCATTTAGCTGACGCTTTTATCCAAAGCGACTTACATTAAGGTTCCATTCACCAGTGTTACAGCTGGAACACCACTGGCGGCAAGATGGGTTAAGTGCCTTCCCCAAGGACACAATGACAGTATGAACTGTGGGGAGAGCGGGATTCGAATCCGCTCTACCACTGAGCCACTGCGCTCACAAATGTTTGTTAAAGGCTTCCACAATGTAATATTCACAGTCATTGTTATCATTAAATGCACATTGTATTTATCTATTTTTTAATCTGTCATTAATTTTATCTTCCAATTCCATGTTTATGTTCTTATCCATAAACAGTGAGTGTTTATGATGTACATGTATGTTATTTGCACTATTCGCATATGACAAACCATTTTCTCACTAATCTGCTTTTTTGTATTTGAGATCATTTATGTTTTTGATTTGCACAGCACTTCATCCTTCTTACTCTTATCCCTATTCTGCAGTGCCAAACCCAAGTTGCAACAATGTAATTTTGTTTACTTGCTACTCCCATTTACATTTAGTCATGTAGCAGACGCTTTTATCCAAAGCGACTTACAAGTGAGGAAAATAATGGAAGCAATTTTAACAACACAAGGTACAAAAAGCATAAGTGCACAAAAAATAGTCAGTTTAAACCCAGCACAGTATACAAAGCTATGGATAAGAGAATAGTTTTTTTTTTTTTTGAAGAAAGGAATTGATAGAAAGGAAGTAGAACTCAGTGTTTGTCAGTCAGGACTGAAGAGATGTGTTTTCAGGCGTTTTTTTAAAGATGGCTACAGAATCTCCTAAACTTGTAGCAGCAGGTAGATCATTCCACCAATGTGGAACAGATCCAGAGAAGGTACGTGAGAGTGTTTTTTTTTACCTTTTTGGGACGGTACCACCAGACGTTGTTCATTTGCAGAGCGCAGGGATCTGGTAGGAACGTAGGTCTGTATTAGTGAGTGAAGATATGAGGGTGCAGAACCAGTGGTGGTCTTGTAGGCCAGTAGCGACGCAACAAGTCACAACGCTACTAGCTGAAATACATTCCTCAGTAGCATCGCCGTTTTCTGAATCAAATCGTTTTTTTGGTAGTGAAGCACTTTATTTATTAAGTAGTGCAGTAGCATCCACTCAAGCTACATTTTAATTCCAAAAACATATTCCCTGTATTGTAACATACATCACCGGGAGGGTGCACGTGAGTTCAAAACCAGGCCAACACAAACATTCTCGGCCGACTCAGTCTTTCTGTAAGGAGTCTGCATGTCCTCCACGTGTTACCGTGGGTTCTCTCTGGGTACTCCGGCTTTCTCCCACCGCCCAAAGACATGTACATATAGGTTAATTTGCAACTCTAAAGTGTCCCTAGTGAATGAATGTGAGAGTGAATGGTTGTATGTCACTGTGTGTCTCCAAGTGTCAGCCTGCGACTAACTGGCCACTGTCAAGGGTGTACCCCGCCTCAGGCCCAAAGCTGCTGGGATAGGAACCAGTCACCCGCGACCCCTAGGCGCCAGGGTTTATTTAAAAAAATAAAAAGTTTTGAGATCCAAATTTCAAAAGGCTGTGGTTTGAAAATGATAAGAGATACAGTCCTACTCTAAACTAGAAAAATGTCAGGTATGACCCAAAGTATACAAGTAAATAAATTTTAAGCATCTAATTTGCATATAATTTGCATACCATGACATTATATATTGGCGGTTATGTTATTTACAGTACATACACACTAATGAACATAGTTTTTTTTTCTTTTTCTGAAATAATTTTTTTATAACAGTAATTTGTAAACGCAACATTACCAAAATAAAGAATAACTACAACTTCTAATATACCATAACTAGTAAAACGTATGCAAATAGTTATGAGAAATATACACATGTACTGTATGTGTGTGGTTGCAGTTGCTTTATCTTTTCTTATCCATCCATGTGGCATAGTTAGTAGTTTTTTAGAGTGTGGGACCTCTCATAAAGCCCAGCACACAGCCATCACTTTTATTACTGTCGCTGCTTTGATTAGCGCATTCTCGCTGACTATGTTTAGCCCTGCCTCTCCCTCAACTACTGGGTAAAGTGTCAGGATGACCAACACGTATTTGTCCCAAACAGCTGTCAATAGAAACCGCATTATTCCCAAACTCCCTGTCACTACCGCGGCCACGGCGAGTACACGCGCCCCGCCTTTTATCACCTGTGCTAAAGGCAAAGCAGCAGGTGCTACGCGCTCACGGCTTCCCTTCCCAACATCCCCTTCACTACCGCGGCCAGAGCGACTAGTTCCCCGAGCTGATAAACACGCGAGCATGTTTATCAGCTCGCGTGTAGAGAATGAGGCTTCTATTGAGCCGGTCCTGACACTCCCACTGAGACGCATCTTTGAGGTCTTCTTCTACAAAATTTTTTAATGGTAACACAAGGAACGACTAATTTTGCAAAATGTAATTGAGTAAAAAGTAAGATATTTGACTTTGAAATGTAGTGAAGTTAAAGTAAAAAGTATCCCCGAATGGAAATACTTAGTAAAGTACAGATACTGGAAAAAACTACTTAAGTACAGTAACAAATTACATTTACTTTGTTACTGTCCACCACTGATAAATCTACAACTACATTCACCATGTGTCATTTAATGCCCACTAATGAATAGCACATGCCTTTGGTGGACTATTTGGCCTGGCCTGGCCTGGACTATGACCAGGACCAAACTAAGACAGCTGTTGGAGATGTTGCTGTAGGTTAGTCTTTTATGTACAGTAGGCTATTGAATAGGCTCCATGCATGCACACACTTGCTCGGTAAATCAATTCTATAGATGGCACTAATGCTGACAGATAATATGAAAATAAATGCTGCCTTTGAACAACATGTGTAATTTTAACATGTTGAATTTTAACATGATGAACATTGATAGCCCTGACTTGTAATGCAGTAAAAATAGAAAAAAAAAAGGTTGAAGTATGAAGTTGAAGCATCTGGACTCTTGTGATTGAATTAATAAAGTCTCTTGGAATTAGTTACTCTCTTGGAATTTTACTTCAACCTTTTTTCAAAATGTCCTGGATGACTGAGAACCTTCACAGACTTGGTACAATATAAAAATAATAACAAAAAATGTATTAAATTTAGTAAGTAGTAAACTAACTTTGCCCTGATGCTGTAGCTTAGCTTGCTACATTTCTCTGTGGGGTAGCTTTAGTATAGTGTTAACGTAGAGCAGGGGTGGGCAAACTAAGGCCCCGGGGGCCACATGCGGCTCGTTGGGCTGTTCAATGTGTGTTGGCCCGGCCCTCCACAAGAGTTCCATGTTCTAATGTGGCCTTTGGGGGAAAAGTAATTGCCAACCCCTGACCTAGAGTAACTGGTAGCTTAGCTCACTATTTCTTCCAAATAGCTTGCCCAACACTGGGATTACGCACTAGCTCGACAGTATTCCCACATTTACTCGTAGCCAAACTGCCTGTTGCTTTACAATGTTAGAATACAAGTTTGTATCTTTCCTTCACTTCTGAAAATCTAATATTTTCACTAAAAAAAATAACAAAAGTTACCTGTCCAGCAGAAATCTGACGACGGACCATAGATTGTATAAATATGGATGATATGCGCCCATTGGTCCCCTATTCACCAATATTGTCATTACGAATGGGCAATAAAATGGCCGTTACATCCGGGCTTTTTACATAGTAAATCAATAGTTTTTAGATAGCATAAACAAACATATTAATCAAAAATTCACCCCCCCCAGAGTTGTCATGTAATAAAAACTTAGCTCTAGAGACCGGAGCCATCTTTTGTACCAGGCTGTAAACATGAGTTTTACTCTTGTAAAGTCGCCATTGGGTTACTCCTTATATTTCCGCTTTTGGAGCCTGCCCTCTGGTGGACGGAGGTATATCGCTGTATTTCGCTGTAAAATCACCGTATGGCGGCGCCCTTACACGAGGACCATTTTAGAGGTTCCATGGGAGAGGCTTGCGACGGACACAGCAGTTGGAAGCCTTTTCTGTGTCTTCAGAACACTATTGCAAAAATGGATCAAACAAAACATACATTTACAGTTTACATACCCTGGCAGAATGTGTGATTGTTTGGCCAATTTTCAGAGAATATGAATGAATAGGGGTGTGACGGTTAGTATATAACCGTGTGATCGGCGGTTATAGTTGAACACCGTCATTAGAACTCTAAAACCGCCAAAACCGTGTCATTAAAATATTTTTTATATTTACCACTTAATTAAATTTTGCTTTGTAGAAAACCTTTCTTAAAAACGAATTCTGTTTTGTACAAATTTTATCTTAATTTTAATAAATGTTTCATCAACCAATTGCATGTATTTTAATAAATAAAAAGCAAATATAGCAGACAATGATAACTGTGACATGGAAGCGCCAGCGCGCCGCGTTCACTTGCACTGCACTGTGAACTAGAGCGCATCTCATCGTAAATGAAACTCAGCGTAGGCCTATGCCTCATACATTAGCACAAATACAGTGCCAGCCACTCAGGAGCTTTTGGCAAAGTCATCTTTCCTTGACCCACGATACAGAGGCAATGGGGAATGGATTGGGGAGACAAAAGATGCACTTCGGGGGGAAATTGTATCAGCTGACGAGGGAAACGGAGGCGGAGTTAGTGGTGCTTCGGACGGAGGCTGCTGCTGCTGTGCTGCTGGAGATGATTCGGGAGAGGTCTGTGCACAATCTTGGAGATCTCCTTAATAAACGGAGGTCTGAAATCTCTGCCCCTTTACCGATCAGAGCGCGCGCTGACACGGCGTTAACCCGCTATCTCCAAAAACAACCAATTGACTCTACGGCAGATCCACTAGCATGGTGGCGAGACAATGAAACACGCTATCCGCTCTTAGCAAAATTGGCACGTAAATACATGTGTATTTGTGCTACAAGCACAGCATCAGAGCGAGTTTTTAGCACTGCGGGGAACATGTTGGTGTTCCTGTCACGGAACTTGGTTTTGTTTACTGTGTGTGATTTATTTAAAACAAAGCACGTTCATTGCAAAGTTTTTTTTTTTTTTTGTTAAGGATTTGTTCACTGTGTGCGATTCATTTAATAAGCACATTCACTGCTAGTTGTCTTGCTGTTAATTTTAAATAAACGTAGAGCAAGTAGCTAATCAGTGTCTGCTCGTTTATTCTAACTAATACCCCCCCCCGCACCCCTCCCCATCCCAACCCCCGACGGTTATGTTATGAACCGTCACATTTGACTCACGTCATAACCGTCATCACCAATTCTGAAACCGGCACAACCCTATGAATGAAAACACAAAAACCTCTCTTTCACTTATAGTTAGGTGTTGGGTGAAGCGATTTATTGACAAACAACAGTGTTTACTCTTTTTAAATCATAATGGAAACAGAAACTACCCAAATAACACTGATCAAAAGTTGGTGAATTTGGCCTGATAACATGCACACAAGTTGACATAGACAAGTTTCACTTGTGATCTGTTAGCTTGTATGTGTATGTGTGTGTAAATGTCAGTGAGTTTCTGGGCTCCTGACAGACCTGTGCATCTTTCATCCAGTGCTGCACGGACGTTTCTGTATCCTGAGTCATGGGAAAAGCAAAAGAATTGTCAAAGGTTTTGCGGGAAAAGGTAATTGAACTGTATAAAACAGGGAGGGATATAAAAAAAATATATAATAAAAGGAATGGAAAATGCCAATCAGCAGTGTTCAAAGTGTAATTAAGAAGTGGAAAAAGGGATTCTGTTGAAACCAAACCAAGGTCAGGTAGGGTTAGGCCGACAAAAATTTAAGCCACAACTGCCAGGCAAAATGTTTGAAAACCCCACAAATAACTTTAGCTGAAAGATAGAACTCTCTGAAAAAAGTGGTGTGGCTGTTTCAAGATGGACAAAAAGGAGGGACTTGAAGAAAAACGGGCTGCATGGTCGAGTCGCGAGATGAAAGCCATTACTACACAAATGCTAAGCATGTAACGATTCACTTAACTCGCGATGCGATACGATTCACGATTCACGATACGATTCACGATACTGGTTTCACGATATGTTTTTCTCACGATTGTTTGTACAAAATGAGATTTAAGAAAGA
Organism: Perccottus glenii; assembly: GCA_024416835.2. Taxonomy (NCBI): domain Eukaryota; kingdom Metazoa; phylum Chordata; class Actinopteri; order Gobiiformes; family Odontobutidae; genus Perccottus; species Perccottus glenii. Next base: position 8,190,213 of record CM044560.2, on the reverse strand, counting down.
TAAATGAAAAAGTTTGCTTTTATTTCAATCTCACTCAGACAAAATGCTGTACATTTCTTTCTGAAACTGAAATATCTTTGTCAAATAACAAAACTAAATTGAAATATTAAAACAAATCCCAAATAAAATAAATACAAATAAAATAAATCTTTTCATATAAACAAACTAAGAAATATCAGCATATCCACATTTTCTGGGCAAAGCTGAGATCTCTGCACATTCACAATGTCCCCTGCTGATGAAAAAACCCTTTCACTAGGGACAGAGGTGGCTGGTGTGGAGAGATATGCTTTTGCTATACTGGATAGCAGTGGGTATAGCCTAGCATTAACATCTTCTTGCAGTATCTGCACACAGTTTTTGTTTTGTCCGTTACCACCTCACCGCTTTCATTTTTAATCTTCGGAAAGCCAAAATGCCGCCACACACCCGATTTGAATGAGGTTGGTGCATCCTCAACATCAACGTCATCTACACTTGCCGCCGCCATTTTTGCTACTGTTTAAAGTTACAGCTTGTTCGCTGCTATCGCGCCTGCAAAGCGAGGTCAAAATATAGACTACTGCTTCAGCGCACCCTGCTGTTTAAAACGTGTATCGCGATTCGTTTAACATCTCAACCGACACGAATCGTCACATATTATTATCGATTTTCAACCGACTCGGAGTGCATCGTTACATCTCTAACAAATGCCATAAAGCATCCCACTTACAATACACCAAACTGCAGAGACAAGCCTCAAAACTTCTGGAACAAAGTAATTTGGAGTGATGAGACCAAAATTCTACTTTTTTAGCAACAACCATAAATGTTACATTTGGACAGGATTCAACAAGGCCTATATTAAAAGGTACACCATTCCTACTGTGAAACATGGAGGTGGATCGCTGATGTTTTATTGGATGTGTGAGCTACAAAGGCACAGGAAACTTGGTCAAAATTGATGGCAAGATAAATGCAGCATGTTATCAGAAAATACTGGAGGAAAATTTGCACTCATCAGCCTGAAAGCTGTGCATGGGACGTACTTGGTCTTTCCAACATGACAACAATACAAAGCACAAGGACACGTTAACTTGTTATTAGCTACAGCAGCATAAAGTGAAGGTTCAAGACTGGCTATCTCAAGTCTCCTGATCTCAATATCGTTGAGCCACTCTGGAGAGATCTCAAAAGTACAGTTCATGCAAGACAGCCCAAGAATTTACAGGAACTGTAGGCTTTTTGCCAAGAAGAATGGGCAGCTTTACCCGAAGAGCCTCATCCATAACCACCACAAAAGACGTCAAGCTGTCATTGATGTTAAAGGTGGCAATACATGGTATTAAGAATAGGGTATGTAAACTTTTTATCAGAGTCATTTGGGTAGTTTCTGTTGTCATTATAATTTTAAAAGAGTTAACACAGTTGTTAGACAATTAATAGCTTAACCCAACCATTAACTATGAGTGAAAAGGTTTTTTTGTGTTATCATTTGTATTCTCTGAAAAATAACCTAAAAAATAATCACAAATTCTGCCAGAGTATGTCAACTTATGAGAACAACTGTATATACTTAGACCCTTCAGAAAGTGACTTGGTGCTTCAAAAAAATAAATAAAAAATTCACACCTTTTACTATCAAAACTATCTTAACAAGGAAATGCATAATATTTTTCCTAGAATGTTAGCTGTAATGATGTAAGCCTGAAAATAAACAGGTTTGTTTGAGCAGGTACAGATATTTCCGTTTATTAAGGTCTTGTTTTCAGAGCAAACAGGGCCTGTCGATTTCCTACTGCCAGGTCATGATGCCACTGCCTTACATGGGTTTAAATCTGTAAAAAATAAATAAATAAATAAAAAGAGAAAACAGACCTACAATGTTTTTAAATACCCTTTCTATCAAACGAGGTTCTGTGCTTCCTATTAAGAGCACATTAGAGCCGGGCTCACTGAGTGTGGTGGGTTTGATTGTTCACAGACTGGTTTCAAAAGCCTCTGAGGAGTCATAGATGGGTGTGGTTCAGTCGCAGCAGGGCTCTGAGGCTAGAGCATCTGGACAACAGCGAAAGGTTATTAGCAGCAGGGTTAGACAGACCTGCCTAAAAGCAAGAAGGTCCTGTGCCTTTCTGTGTGGAGTTTGCATGTTCTGCAAAGGTTTCAACCGGGTACTCCGGTTTCCCCCACCACATGTACAATATAGGACTACAGATGGAAATAAGCTGTTAAACTTTAATCTGGTACAAGCATGTCTGCTTTGGCTTAATGTAGATTGTACGCTGTCCTAAAGAAATAAAAAAATGTATTATAATTATAATTATTATTATTATTATTATTATTATTAAACACCTCTACCAGCTATAGCAGCCTGAGGGGATCAAAGTTCAAACTACGGAAGATACAAAAGTTAATTACATTTAGAGATGTGAAAAAGAAGATTGCTTTTTTTTTTTTGATAGATAAATGCTCTTTTACAATCTTATGCACTAGAGACCAAAAACTGTGCATATCGCATTTATCTTAATAAAATGTCCCTAGGCTATACCTAAAGCAATTGTTAAAAAAAACTGATTACCTACATTAGAGATTCTAAATTACAGGTTTAGTTTTGATATTTTGTTTTACCTCACCTGAAATGAAGGAGACCCACTACATGTAGTGCAGACACACTGAAGGGCTTTCTTTTTACATTTTAGGTGGATTACTTTGGGAAAAAAAACAAAATGCTGAGCTGAAACTACTGCTGTTCACCTGTTCCCACGCAGATAACAGCGGCTGTAACCACAGCAACGGCAGATACCAGAGCAGTGACACAACTCCGCGACTGATGTGAAAGTCAGCAGTTCAGTTGTAACAGATGCACACACAGACTCATCTCCCCAAACTGAACCCCAAGAGAGATAAACTAATCTCATATGTCAGTTTTTCATTTAAAGCTATAAATGATAAGCCAAAATTGAATGTTCAACAACTGTATCCAAATTAGGACATTTATGAGCAGCTACAATTCGGACTCATTAAAATTAAAATGCAGTTAATTGTGATCCCACAGTTCATTTGGACAAAAGGCATACTTAAGCTTAGTATACATATGCATATGGTGCATTCTTGGATGCCAGAAACTGAGAGATGTTATTTGTTTTAAGAAATGCACATAGATTTGCTAAAATAACTCAAAAATTTGGTTAAAATTTGGTAACTGACTTTTAGATTTTTATTTTTCTACGTATTTTTATTTTTTTATTCATGGCAGACATGTCATAAGTTATCACCACACCTAAAAAATACCGCAAGCAATAATTTTATTGCTTATTTAGTTTTTTTTTTTTTTTTTATTCCGAGATACAGTTTCAGAGCTCACTATTTTCAATGCATTTCGTACACTGTTGCTCTTGTGGAGTACAATATATCAATATTTACAATGCAGTATCAGGTGATAACGGAATATATTGCACCTAGGGCTGCACAATTAATCGAATTTCTAATCGCGATCACGATTACAGAAGCCCCGATTACGTAATCGTCCAAAGCCGCGATTACACACACAAAAAAAAATCTGCGCGCTTAAGAGGCGTGTTTAGATCATGTCAGGTTGTGAGTGGCGAATCACCACTTTTAAGGTTTAGGAGGGGACGCTAGGTACTAGTCCCTATCAATATTTTGAGATGGCAAATTTGTCCCCACCAATATTTAGCAAGCTCCTTTGAACTGCTATTTGGATCTTTGCACTGCTATTTGGATCGATTCTAACGGCCAGGACGACGACAGTACAAGAAACGCCGTAATTTGATTGGCGGCGGGATATCTGACAGGCTACAGGCGTGGGCCGGGACTACTTTTGTGCTTGCACTAGCAGCGAGCGGCTGGTGTGTGTCGGTGTGTGTGCGCGCATGTGACGACGCCAACGGTAAGTTACCAGGGCTGTTTCTCTGCCACATACAAAGGCCAGAGTAAAAACATTCTAATATTTCGTTTTTTTGCCCCTTTTTGTACTTTGTAGATGCCACCAAAGAAGAAAAACATAAGAAGCTTTTTCATAAAGCAGATTCCGAGTGTAAGCAGGCAAAATAACTAGCTAGCCACACAAATAAACTAGCAGTAGTGACTGATCAGTCACTAATCAATGTTATATAGTTCAACAATAATAAAATGTTAGAATATGATCTGTATTTTATTCTAATGTTGATCTAGCTTACTGCTAGTCTCATACAGACAAACTTCACACATAGATTAACATACATTTCAACACATTAATCCACAAAACCATGTCCCCTTCATATTTAAAAATGGCTCTGAAATATAAAAATGATTTGTTGAATGCATACCATGATACGTGTGTATTTTATTCATTAGTTCATTTAATTACATATAGGAAACTCAGACATCTTGTGAAGATGTCATAAAGCTTGTTGAGGAAGAAGTAGCTGGACCTTCAGGGCTTCAGGTGAGGTCTTAAAGTGATAGATCGTCTTAAAGAGAAGGTCTTAAAGTGATTCTGGGATGAGATATACTACTATTGATTAATAGCAAATTATTACCTGTTTTATTATGCAAAAGTGAAGTGAATTGGTATTAGTATAAAAGGATATCAGTGTGAACCAATGTAGAAAAGCAATAAAAGTTTTTCAGGAAGAGTGTTTTCAGCTTGTTTTTTTTTATTTTTATATACAAATATGGCATGAAGTTGCTTTAAACATGGTATAAAGCTACTTAAAACATCAATCAATGTAAATTGTAATAATCGTAATTAATAATCGCAATTACAATTTCAAAGGAATAATCGACAATTATAATTTTTGTCATAATCGTGCAGCCCTAATTGCACCCTAACCATGATCCATTATTCTTACACTTTCTTCTTTAAAGAACAAGGCAGAGGCACAGACGCACAAATAGCCAATTAAAAGCACAGCAGAAATTTTAAAAAACAAAAGACATAGTGTATATAGGCGACAATAATGCTTACTAGTTTTCTTATAGGAGGACATCAACTTCATTCCTTTTTTATCTCAAATTTAAAGAGCCATTTGCGGTTCCTTGCTTCAAAAATTTCTTGGTGTCACTTCTCAGATGTTTCCTTGTGGTTTTGTGTATGCTTTGGACACAGTTCTTGTTTCTGTCCTAAACTGAGAAAAAAAAAAAAAACTCCTGCATTTACCTAATAGACATAAGTATGCAGACTAATAAATTGCGTAAAGACATAAATACTATAACTAACTGGTGAAAAGTCATGAGAGATTAGGTGGTACTGGTGTTAGCCTAAGTACTAAAGTAAGGATTATTTGGATTAGGATTGGGAGATAACGAAAAGGAAGCTGCAGTTCAAAGAGACATTTATCCAGTCTTCAGGTGTTTAGATGTTTCCTGTTCTGGAAAATCTTCCAGAAACCTCCAGAGTTCAGCGTCAGGTTGAGGTTTTTATCGGGGCAGATTCCTTGGCGTCAGTCGAGTGTTTCACAAACATCCTACAACATCCAGCAGCACAAAACAGAGTGGGTTTCTTCTGTGGCTGGATGGTGAAGTCTGAACTGAGAAAACTTTATAATGAAGGGGTTATCTTTGCACTAATGGCGGCATTGTTATGAAAGCACTATTATGAGATTGTGCCACGCCCATGGATGTATAATGATCAGTGATAAGGGACCGTCTGCTCAGACCTCACTTGTGGTAAGCCACCGCAAAGACAAATAAGTCCACAAGGGCTAAAGAGCATAAACAAGGGTACAAAAAAGGGCCTCTATAGAACACACAAAAATGTATTTGTCAGTTTCCAAAACAGATTGTAATGTCACTGTAGAAATGCTTGTTTGAGGCTAAATCAGGCCTATTTTGGGAGACGCAAGTCCCTAAAAGCCCTGTCACATAGAATGTGTTTTCCTTTTGCTTTTGTACAAGATTACTACATGTCTCACACCTTTATCCTGACTTTTTCAGGAGCAACGCAAATTTTTTGCCAGGAAATTATCTTACAGGGTCCCAGAACAATACCTGCAGCACAGTGACGTGTGAACAATCTTAAGAAATAGATGTGCCAAAAACCAGGCGAGCTGATGATGCTTATGTCGTGTTGCTGGTGTTGTAAGCAGAGTGCACAAAGTGTACAGCCCAAAGTTAGTTTTTTTACTTGTTCATGCTATCATCTTGACAAATGTTGTTTGTCAATTTACCAGACAAGACATTAACAAGACATATCTTGTTAAGACTGGTCTGGAAACTCCCCTTGTTAGCCCATGTGTATAACTGTCTGATAAACAGGATCATCTCCTGCTCATCTGATAAATAATGTGCCTCCAAAAGGAATCCCTGGTCTCCTGGGACCAGTAGTGGGCTCAAAGCTGTGAACAGAGCACTTGGCATAAAATAAGAGGGCATTTTGAAAGGCATTCATAACAGCAAAACTTAATTAGAATTCACATTATAGTCATCAGACATTTTAGTTAGTATTTTCTATGAGAGAGGCTCCTGTAAGTTTATGCCATATTAGGGGTACCTTTATGGCCTATAGAGTAGTAATATTTACTCTGAAATTAAACAAGAATTACTTTAGGAGTATTAAAAAAAGCTCTGGCAATATATTCACTCACACACTAGTAATGGGAAGTTGGGATCATTTTACTGATTTGAATCTCGTTCAGCAAGATTAACAAATCTTTTTTTGAGTCATTTCTTCCATTTTAAAAGTGTTACTTCCCTAACACAGAAAACTGTAATTCATTGTTTACATGGATCTTTGATTACCTCATCTATATCTGACAAGTCTTTGGGTTTGAGTCTGAGTCCACGTTCATCACGTTCATCATAAGCTGAACCAATGTAGCCTGAGCCAGAAAGAGAATTGATTCGTTCATCTTTCGAGTTTGACTAGTTTATGCTTGTGGGGCTCAAAATGAACAAATCCTTCAAGAAAGACCCATCACTATCACACACACGAACAGCACTGATTGTACTAAACGTAAAGCTAAAGAGGCTGATGCTTCCTGTGACATTATAGAGAGTTGTGCTGCAGGAGAGTCCAGAACTAGCACAGGCAAGAGAAAAACAGACAATGATGACTGTGTTGAATAGTCCCAAACCAAACAGTGATTAGATCCTGCAGTTACTCTAGTGTAGTGACCACTTCAGACCAGGGTTAAATTAGAATACAAACAGTTCTGTTCATATTTCTTAATTTCATATTTATAGATCTACACGCCAAAAAGGTTTGATGTTTAAGGTGCTGCTTTTGTTAAAGAGGAGTGGAGTAGCTTAATTTAAAGCTTGAGGTTTAGTGACGTAGATCAATAAGCTAACTGAAATTAAATTGCTTAATGAAGTCTGAAAGTTCTACACTGGCCCTGTTTATCTCACCTGCCATTGTGGTGGATAGAACGCATTAAGCTGGTCTATGGGCATGTGGAGAAAGTGAACTATGCTCCAACTGCACAGAACATAGTTTGTTCCACAATTTTTCTGTTGTTTTCTTTGCATTTTCTGTAGTTTTATGACAAAGGAGAGAACTGTAGCTTAAAACATTTCTTGCTTTATTAAAGTACTGTTTCCCTTGTTTATAGAAAAAGCGGGAAAAGCGGCGCGGGTAGCGTGGCTACTAGGTTCTCAGGGTTTGACTCAGCCCAGCATAACCTTTAAAAGGTGTCAAAACAACATTAAAGCAATCAAAGAATATCGAGAAATACCCGCGAAAGGAGTACAAACAAAGCTAACTGTGCAAATGTTAACGTACAGCCGAGAAAATAGGTCGAGAAAAAGCAGGGACTTACAGAATAAACGTCCTTTTCCAGGTGGGAACACTGGTGGGCTTATTCACTCCAAGTATCAGGGCTTTGACAGAGCACTGCTTGCTGCACACTTTCTCCTCTGAGACCGGACTCCACCTCTCCGAGAGTAAAAACACTGGCACACACAGACTACACGAGGAAGCGAGGAGGAGGAGGGGCTGTCAGCTTTAAAGGACTATTACCACATTTACAGGCCGTTTCCATGGGTATTAAAGAGGAAAATTTAAACCTAGTGCCCCAGGTAGGGCACTATCGGACCTACGTTATCTGTCCCAAACAGCGTTTTCTGCAAGAACCCCGAGAAAAAGTAAAAAAGTAACTACAACCAGGCTGTATGAGCCTCTTGATATATAAACAATAAAGAACAAAAAATTAAGAACAATGATATATTAGCTATTAGGCCTACATATCCATGCAGAAAATACAAATACAAAAACATTTAATGTCTATTGCCTGCAAATGTGGAAATTATTTTTGTAGTCAAAAAGTCCTATATGATTTTATATAGATCCACACAATAAACACGACAGACATTTTTAAAAAGATGCTCATTGAACACTGACAATGTATTTGTTTAAAATTACTGAAAGTTTTTACCTAGGATTACATCAGCCAAAAAGACAATTTAAAGAGTAACGAAACCCTAAAACAACTTTTTTTAGTTAATGATCTGTAAGAATGGGGCCTTATTAGTGCTGTTCATTGATCTGAGTAAACGTTTTGACATTTGAGTATAAAGTATATTAATTTTACAATATATTGTGTAAAACCGTCTAAGTGCTGCCCTCTTCAGGTTGAACAATGGTTACTGCAGTTGAAGTTTTCTATTTCCCAGATAGCAAAATTGTTCTGGGCCTTTTATGGCCCAAACACTGTTCTTAGTTATGGCAATCATGCCGCCAGGAATGCAGGGCCAAAACTGGCCCAAAGAGTTTTGCCAAAAGCACACCAGAAAGCTGCCAGAAAAATGCCAATGCCTTACCAGATGAGAGCCAGAAGACCCGAAATTGTCCCATATTCATGCCATAATGTCGCCATGGAAAAGCCAGATGTCTCCCGAGCACAGGCCACAACTCTGCCAGATTATATCAAAACAACTAATTTGGCCCATATTCAATATCTGCTCCCAACAGCAACCATGCAATTCAAAGAGAAATCAAACCAGGAAACCATAACTGCTGAAAATTTTTGTTTATTTTCAAGTCAACATAAACATATTACCTAAATAGGTAAACATTTACAATTATTCATTTTTTTATACAAAAAATTAAGGAAAAAATATGTAAAAACATTATGGAACAAAGCTTGGTTTTAGAAGCAAGAAAAATAGGTAAACATTTACAATTATTCATTTTTTTTATACAAAAAATTAAGAAAATAAAATGTAAAAACATTATGGAACAAAGCTTGGTTTTAAAAGCAAGAAAAAAAAAAATACAGTTGTGTAAACCATGAAATATGAACAAAACCAAGAAACCTATGAATGGTAATGTTAAAGGGTAAGTTCATCCAATAATCAAAATTATGTCATTAATAACTCACCCTTATGCTGTTCCAAACATGTAAGACCTCCTTTTATCTTCGGAACACAGTTTAAGATATTTTAGAATTAGTCCGAGAGTTCTCAGTCCCTCCATTGAAGCTGTGTGTACGGTCTACTGTCCATGTCCAGAAAGGGAAGAAAAACATCATCAAAGTAGTCCATGTGAAATCAGAGGGTCAGTTAGAATTTTTTGAAGCATCGAAAATACATTTTGGTCCAAAAATAGCAAAAACGACGACTTTATTCAGCATTGTCTTCTCTTCCGTGTCTGTGAGAGAGCGAGTTCAAATCAAAACAGTCTGGATATCCGGTTTGTGAACGAATCATTCGATGTAACCGGATCTTTTTGAACCAGTTCACCAAATCGAACTGAATCATTTAAAACGGTTTGCGTCTCCAATACGCATTAATTCACAAATGACTTAAGCTGTAAACTTTTTTAATGTGGCTGACACTCCCTCTGAGTTCAAACAAACCAATATCCCGGAGTAATTTATTTACTCACAGTTCACTGACTGAACTGCTGTGAAGAGAGATCTGAAGATGAACACTGAGCTGAGCCAGATAACGAACAAAAGATTGACTCGTTCTTCAGTCAAGAACCGTTTCTGTCAGACGCGTCCGATTCGAGAACCGAGGAGGGCAATCATCGCAAATAAAGTCATTACGTCGAGCGCAAAAGAACCGGTGAACCATTTTCTTCAACCGGTTCTTGACTTGAGAACGAGTCAATCCTTTGTTCGTTATCTGGCTCGGCATTCATCTTCAGTTCTCTCTTCACATCAGTTCAGTCAGTGTACTGTTTGAGTAAATAAATTACTCCGGGATATTAGTTTGTTTGAACTCAGAGGGAGTGTCAGCCACATTAAAAAAGTTAACAGCTTAAGTCATTTGTGAATTAATGCGTATTGGAGACGCGAACCGTTTCAAACGATTCAGTTCGATTTGGTGAACTGGTTCAAAAAGATCCGGTTACATCGAATGATTCATTCACGAACCGGATATCACAAACTGCTTTGTTTTGAACTCTCTCACAACAGACATGGAAGAGAAGACAATGCTGAATAAAATCGTAGTTTTTGCTATTTTTGGACCAAATGTATTTTTGATGCTTCAAAAAGTTCCAACGGACCCTCTGATGTCACATGGACTACTTTGATGATGTTTTTCTTACCTTTCTGGACATGGACAGTAGACCGTACACAGCTTCAATGGAGGGACTGAGAACTCTCGGACTAAATCTAAAATATCTTAAACTGTGTTCAAGATAAACGGACGCCTCACGGGTTTGGAACAACATAAGGGTAAGTTATTAGTTAAATAATTTTGATTATAGGGTGAACTAACCCTTTAAAGTGTGGCCAGAAACGGCCAAAGTGAAATGCATATGTGTGTGTGCCTGACATTATGTGTTGATGTGCCTGACTATGTGTTGGTGGGTCGCTGGTGGTGGAGGACTATGCTTCTCCTCCTCCTACCCCCTCTCGATCGCCAGCCAAATACAACCAACGCCTCAACCATTGCTCCACCTCCTGGTTCGTAGATTCTCTGCATCCAGGATTTCTCCGAATGGCTTCTAGAAACAAACAATTAAAAGATATCATGGCAGGTTTCAGAGTTTAAATGAGACTTTTTAAAAAGGCAAGTAAAGACAGGCAATGCCATTTAAACTTAAATTTCATTTAGGCCTTTAAGTTAAGTCCCATTCTTCTGTTAAATTTGTGTGACAGACTTAAGGGAAAGGATAGCATAATTTGTTCATACAGTTTCTTTACCACTATAAAGTTAAACAGACCCAGACCTTACAAAAGAGAGGTATACATAGCCTGACAAGCCAGACTATATCATAATGTGTAGTCCAGCCACAAACGATAGACTAACACCTCTTTCACACATTCATGGTTATTTTGAAAAACAAAATACATTTATGTCCTTTGATAAAAACAAAGATTTGCCTCTAAAAACGGTGGCCACTACACTGGAGGAGACTTTATTCACCCTGTATTGAGGGGTGGCAGCTCATCAAAGTGACTACAAAGCTGGTAAATGAACCTTAAAATGTTGCCTGGTACATCTAACCAACACTTACCTGTAACAACATTTTTGACTTCTAGGCCCTGGAATGATGTTTTGCCATGGAGGCCTGTCCAATTGATTTTGCAGGCCAAGTCATTCTGAAGAAGCATCTTCATGACCCTCCACACAGTGTCCTTGAGGGTTACGCCCCCAGCAAGGCCCAGTGTCAGCACCTGGAAAACAAAAAACAAAAACATTTTTTTGAAAATATGAATGTTATTGCAGAGAAAGCGAAAAGAAACAAAAAACGTTCAGAAAAAAAATCCTTCTACTAATGATAAAAGTAATTATTACCAAGTCCTTTCTCTTCTCTGGGTTTATCTTAATGTCGCGGTCCAGCGCCAAAAGAGACTCAGCATCCCTCAACGGCAAGAAACTTCCGTCCATGTGGTGTCCATGTGGTGTAGGTGTAGAAGAGAGATCCTGAACAATCCGCAGCAGATTTCTTTGCATATCACACATCACCTCCTGCTTGGCAATGATCTCTCGTAGTAATGCTGAAACCAGAACAAAAACGGTTAATTCCTTGCCAGCTGTAACATAGAAATGAATTGTAAATGGAAATAGAGCATAAGGTCTCACCAGAGTGCAGGTCCATCTCAGAAGCAGCATGAGGGGCAAGATGGAATGGCTCAGGAGTTCCATGGTGGCGAGACGATTGAGAGGGAAGATGGTAGGATGGCTCAGGAGTTCCATGGTGGCGAGATGGCTGGGAGGGAAGATGATAGGATGGCTCAGGAGTTCCATGGTGGTGAGATGGCTGGGAGGAAAGATGGTAGGATGGCTCAGGAGTTCCATGGTGGCGAGATGGCTGGGAGGGAAGATGGTAGGATGGCTCAGGAGTTTCATGGTGGCGAGATGGCTGAGAGGAAGATGGTAGGATGGCTCAGGAGTTCCATGGTGGCGAGATGGCTGGGAGGGAAGATGGTAGGATGGCTCAGGAGTTCCATGGTGGCGAGATGGCTGGGAGGAAAGATGGTAGGATGACTCAGGAGGTCCAAGGGCGTGAAACGGCTGCAGAGAGGCAAGTTGACTAGCTGGCGGAGATATTTGATCTGATGAGGAAATGGCATCACGCAACAGTGACGGCAGAGGTGGAATGGAGGGGACCTTAGGGAGGACTGGTTTGCGCGTCACAGGCTCCTCATCAGACTCCTCCTGACTCAAGAGGAAGCGCTGGTTTGGTCTTTGAAGAGAGAAAACTAAAATTATTTACAACCCTACAGCCGTGTAAGGCCCATTTACACTGCCTACTATGAAGAGACCCATCCATGAATAAAACTAAGGTTTTGAAGTAAATTAAATCCCACAGTTACGGTTTCTCACCAACTACCCCACATACTATTTTTTTCAGTGATACTTCTTACAGAAATTTGGCAACTTAAATGCCTTAGTTTAAAGACAAACATTATGTAGACAAACTGAGCAAAATCTGAGTGCAACACATTCAGCAGATTTGCGACATACTTGGTTTTTCTTTTTTTTGGCCTCCTCTCCTCTGCTTCTGACTGGAGGTCTGTGTCATCTTCTGCCCGGCGAAGTTTCAACCTTGCCTCACTAAAGCTATCTGTCAAGAATGGGAACCAAGTGAAAAACAAAGCTTTACCCAAGCCGGTATTGGTGTTGTGAGATAAGATCATGATTGTTATATATTAAATCATTAGGTTCTTGTAATGTCTGCATCCCAGTGTCAACTTTACATTACAAAAAACAAATAAATACACTTAATGACACCAGTCATAAACATAAGTGTCATTAAAGTTCATGATGTGCATCATGCTAATAAGGCTTGCTCTTATGTTGACACTTTAAAATCAAGTGTTACAGTTACATTTAAATTTTAAGAAATACATAAAAAAGTGGCTTAATTGAGTCTTGAACCATGAACAATGGATTAAAGTGAACACTTACTTGCTTTGTAAAGAACCCTGATGTCATAACTTGTCCAGGTCTCCTTAGGCATCTCACAGTTCTTGATGGCCTTCAACATGGCATCGGGTTTGTAGTTAGGCCATTTACAGACCTCTCCTTCCACCCACACAATGGCACCACCTCCACTTCATTTGTCTTAATGAAGCTCACTATATAATACACTAAGGGATGGGGTTGGGGGAGGGGGATTAAAGTTATTTTTGATGTAAAAGGGAATGACAACAAAACTGCCCTGTTCCCCATATGGCATCCTGAAATATTTGAATACGTCATTCAGCCTTGTACATTTTAAATCTGAAGACAAATTTGACACTACAAAAACTCCTACTTCTTTAGAGTCAACTGGGTAATTAAAAAATGTCCCCATCTTTGCAAATTCACGGTAGATGATGTACTCCTGGCCTTTATAGACAATAATATTTTCCACCAAAGCAACAATCTGATTGATTCTAACACAATTGTCTCCTTCTGTAACTCTGATGTGCACACCATTCATTACCAGTTCTCTGAATTGAAGAACATCACCTTCAAACAAGTCAGGTACAGGCCCATTTCTATGCTCTATATTTACTTGTGTTTTTGGCCACTTGACTTCAACGCTATGTTTTTGATTGTGAACTTCAGACACTCTACGGATCACCTGAGTTAGAGGGCTGTGTGGTTTCCTGATCATTTTTTTTAATGTACACAGGTAATTTTCAAATGGAAACCCAGAGATCACATCTAAATGACCATGAATCTTTACATCATCACTAAGATGAATCAACCCATGTATATTGTAGACAACAAACTCAGGACCATACAATTTACTAAAGTGCTCCACAAATGACACAAGTAACCTTTTCACAAACCCATTTAGAGCTGAACAAAGGCGGGGATTGGCTAAAATCGAGATGGCAACTGATAGCAGCATGAAGTTGTTATACATTTCCTCAGGTAACACACCCTAAGAACAAGAGGACCGGTGTACAGAAGGAACTGCCTGAGTTCAGTTGCCTTCCACCTTAGTCTTTCTGCCAGACTCCTTGGCTTCCTAGCAAATTCAACTGGGACAAATGCCTTCAAACTTACCAGCTTTTCAGAGATCTCCTGCATGTCACGACCCGAGCAGCGACACGAAGAGGGCCAGAACTGCCAAACCACAAATCTAAGAGCCTCCTCATTACTCCCAAACAAACCAAATGCATATAATCATGAGGAAACTGACTGACCATACCGATACCAGTTTCAAGTAGAGGGGAAACTGCTATGTGATGTTCCTCATCTGTGCCCCTCGCAAATGACTCATCAGTCCTATCAGGAGCACTTACCTCTGGGAATGTCATGCGGTGATTAGCATAAACACCTGGCTGTAAACACTTATCACATCCTGCATAACCTGAATGGCCTTTCACCTGTTTGATAAAGGCTCTAGCAGGAGCATCACAAATGACCGAACTTACCTTCAGAAACAAGGTTTTTGAGCCTATGACAAATCCCTCTCTCAGCATTGTCAATTCTTGAACAAGGGCACCAAGATAATCTTGCAATGAAGTGGGTTTAGTCTCACCACAGAACAAAGCAATTAACAGTGGCCTGCTGGAAACATAATCTTTGTGACGCAACATGCCTAACACTGGCCAGAACTGAGTCGACGAGCTCTTAAACAGTGGCAATCCATCAAAATTAAGCTGCAACATGAAAACATTTCTATCTGGAAATTTGGACAACAAATACTCAAATGTTTTGAAACATGTTCAAAATACCAAAATAGAAAAAACCCCACCAGCCAACCTTTCCAGAGTGTACCTGGTTGCCGTTTTTAAAAGGGTTCTCCCGTCCTTTGGAAGAAAGGGGTGATGCACTCTAAGGATGCACAGAAGAGCAGACAATGCCACTAATGATACACCATACTCAACAGCCCAGTTAGACAGAGCAGTGGACAAATCTAAAGGAGGAGAAATCTCATCATCCTCCTCATCATCTTCCTCATCCTCACTCACGTCAGTGTCCACAACTTCACCAAAGTCACTACTTACCATCTCATTGTGCTCTACGACACCTGTGCAAAGACTTCTTTGTACCTCTAAAATTCTGTCATTTGTCCTTTTTATGGCTCGCTTGCGCATGTTACTCCACTGGGACCGCTCCATTGTGAACTGGGAAAACCAAACACAAACATTTGTTAATGCTACTGATTAAGAGAAAAGGGAGAGGAAAGCTCTATATGCATGTCTTGAACAGTGTATGTCTCAAGTAGTCTAGGCTGTACTGTAGGCTAAACCTTAGTCACATAATAAACAACTCCACTGCTCTTTTGATTTATTTGTATTGAAATCAAATCTTTCAAATTTCAATAAACATACGTTGATCAAGGCACACAGTGTTACACTAGCCAAATAAAACAGCTCCATTCAAAAATACTTAAAGGTAATGAAAAATATTTCCTGTTGAAGCCTGCAGCTCATTGATAATTTTATTCCATGTAAAAATCTGTCAGGCTCAATTGTTGAATAAGATAGAAACTGTGCAATGAACACGGGAAAGAACATTTTTTTGTTGGTGAGGATAAAAACTAAAACGTCCGGACTTCTACGCAATTGGATAGCACCATGACTGCCTATCAGTTTAGTGATCTTATACCACCTATATCAGATACACCGATGTGATTGGCTCCCAGCAATACAAGTGGCATTATGTGCATAATTTTTCATTGCCAGAGTGTCTCGCAGTGACAATTAAAATTGTGCTCTTGCGAGAACTCTGGAGTTTCCAGGGTACAAAAAGGCTGTGGTACATTGATTTTCAAACAACACGAACTCATAGCTGCCAACTTCTTGGAGTGAGATTTTTTTTTGGGGATATAAAAAAAAAAATCTTGCATCACAATAAGTGTATTGTGATTGTCAAAACATTTTAGTATCTATAAACTGAATTTTATTAGGTATAGTGACAACATCTGGTAAGCTATGTTTTTTATTATTGCTTGAAACATATTTAAGCATTTCAGTTAAATTCTTGTGATTTGATTTAATATTGACTAATTTGGATAAATATAAGGTACACAAAAAACCTCACCTAAAACTGTAAACATACAGACAGCCTTATCAGCTTGTAGTATTAAAAATAATTCCAATTAAATGTAATGCGTGTTTTATTATAATAACATTAATGATAAAAGTAAAAATATAATAAATGTGTAATATAATAGGCTACACATATTTAGCTAAATAATAGCTACTTTTCTAGCCAACTTATGTGCTCTGGCCTATATTATGGTCATTAAATTGCTTTCCTGAGGTAGGCTAAATGTTGTGACAATTGTTCTCCAGCTGTTTTATTGACCCTTTCCATAAAATTGACAGAATCCGAGATTTTTTATATCATAAGTAAGCTATTGCCAGAAGCGTGGTTGTTGCTGCTAGCGTTTTCTGTGTCTTACACACCAGAATTGTGTCTGACGCTGCGCGCTGCTGTAGGTGAGGGAGGCCACCGAAAAACCAGGCTCTTGTCTTCATGACAACAATATAAACTTTTTTTTTTTTTTTTACACCTACTGATAGGACACCGTCAACAGTATTGACGGCAAAATAGATTATGTTTGACAGGTGCAATATTTGAAAATCTATAATAATTTATTTTATTTTTTAAATTACATTTATATCTGAATTTATGCCAACCTATAGACTTTCAAATATCAAAATGTCATGAATTAATATGTATTGTGTACAAAATGACATGTAAACATATTTTCCTAGTATATTTTGCCTTGAAACGCTTCCGACGTCGCGTGAAAAATAGGCGTCGGTTCTATTTCTAGCATGCAGCGTTTTCCGCGTGGCTCGAGGCGCACCTGAGACGCGCGGCTCACGCAGGCAGTCTGCATGCTCTAACCTGTTAACATGGGAGCCGAATTAAAAACAGACACGCCACGCAGCTGAGATGCTTGCGCCACGCATCCAGTGTGTGGTCGGCCTGACACGCAGCAGAAACGCCACACAGCCAGTGTGTCACCGGCCTCACGGTGAATGCATGAGAGTTCAAGCGCGAACTTCGCCTGATCTCATGAAGGCATGGGTTTTTATAAAGGCCCAAAACTAAGTGGAAAACACAAATGTAAAACTCAAATGTATAATAAGACTGGCGCATCCCTCCACTAGTAGGCAGAATAAAGCGGGAAAATGTCTGCCTTCTGCATTCTTTCGGTGACCAACATAACGACAGCGCCATTTTGACCACGCCATGCGGTGTAAAATAGATACGAAGAAGTGGCTTTTATACGGATTTCTTCAAACAACCATTGAATACTCAAAAAATGTGTTAATACAAATAAACTGCCTATTCATACGCCATATGCAATTTTCTCATCAAATTCCTGTCATCTAAAGCTGCATGACAATCTGCCTGGTGCTCACGAGGGCAAGCTAATGTTAGGGCGCGAAAAAAGACTACTTAGATAAAAGACGTTTACATAGCCTATGCAAAAAAAAAAAAACATACAGAACACAACTTACCTTACTTTTACTTGGCTCTTGATAGTCACCGGTGAAATCTCTGTCAGGAAATGTACATGAAGATTTGGTTTGGTCAAGAGAAACGGGCTTGGAGGCTAAGGTGCTAAGTGCTAAGGTCTGGTACAACCATTCAAAACCGGACAGTTTATGCTTATTATATCATACTTAACTTACCACCAATACATCAGGAAATATAATTAGGTTACTGGCTATTTGCAGGACAGTTAATGGAATTACTAAACAAAAATAAATCATAATTCAGCTTAAGCAACACACTTTACCTCAAGGCAGTTCAGGTACAGTCTGAGTGAGGATGAGAACTGTCCGACTCCGTTTAAAATGGCGCGGCAGCAAGGTCAAAGGGTAAATCATAAATGTTTTAATGAGTTAGTTTTTTCATACTTAAATATCATGTATAAGTTTTTATTTTATTATGTCAAGTTATTTATGGTCAGACCCTACCTTTACATACATTTAAAAAATTGTGTAACCATGTAATTACATATTTATTTCATAATTATGACAAAGACAACCTTGTCCATTAGAGGATATATATATATATATATATATATATATATATATATATATATATATATATATATATATATATATATATATATATATATATATATATATATATATATATATATATATATATATATATATATATATATATATATATATATATATATATATATATATATATATATAATGATAAAACTGGAGGAAATACTTGTTTAATTCATTTCACAATCACTCTCACATCAGCAACTGAAAAATACGTTGAATCTGGCATGTTTCATATTTGCCAGAAGAGAGCCATAAAATAATGCCCCTCCCTCCACCACTTCCAGTTGCGCCACCACCGATTCCGGGACTCTTCAGGTTTGCCATCCATTTGCCAACAACGTACACAAACCAAACAAATGCCAGAGGAATCCAGAAAAGGCCCGGAAGATTTTGCTATCTGGGTTGTAGTTGTTTCCTAGTGTGACGTAAGCGGGCTCGATTAACGGCTCACCACCCACGCCCCTGGCACGGGCTCACCACACCTTTGGCATTGGCTCACGCCCCTGGTATAAAAACATCTTGTTCCCAAGTAGCGACTAGCGAGTTTTGAAAACATCAGGCTAGGTATATTAGCATGTACTTGTAGTGTTGCTGGTTGATTTTTGATTAATATGTTTGTTTATGCTATCTAAAAACTATTGATTTACTATGTAAAAAGCCCGGATGTAACGGCCATTTTATTGCCCATTCGTAATGACAATATTGGTGAATAGGGGACCAATGGGCGGATATCATCCATATTTATACAATCTATGCTCAGTACACACAGACAACTAGCTTTACTCTATCACTCAATATTTCTCGTACACGGGCAGCACTCTGTACTTGTAGCAGAGATGCAGCACTTGGCACCAAAGACCAGGCAATGGCTTGTGACTCTGAACATAAACATCTCATGGCTCGTGTAATACAGTGAGTTTTGACTCACAGTCTCAAAAACTACCTTGGACTTGTGCGTTTCTTGTTAACTTTGCTATTTTGATTGAACGCGAAAGCGCGCACCATCGATGTGTGTTGTTTATCGCTCCCAGGGGTAAACCGAGCAGAGCTGTGCGACAGTATACCACAGGCTGTGGCCAAACAGACCAACCCAGTGACAGTACACACGGATTAAAAGACTATCGCTTTCACGGAGGATATACAGTAATAATTATTCAGAGTCAAATTACAATAAAAGGAGATCCACAGAAAAGTGGTGACTCCAGTAGGTCGGGGCGGCAGTAGCTCAGTGGGTAGAGTGGTCGTCTTTCAACCGGAAGGTAGGGGGTTCGATTCCCGCTCTCCCCACAATTCATACTGTCGTTGTGTCCCTGGGCACTTAACCCACCTTGCCTCCAGTGACTGTACACTGGTAATGTAATGTAAGTCGCTTTGGATAAAAGCTAAATGAATAAATGTAAATATGTAAAATGTCTTCCACTAAGGAGGGCTCGGATGTGGACTCGTCCATCACCCGGGCCAAAGTCACTGAGGTAGTTGGGAAGCTCCTCGGTGGCAAGGCACCAGGGGGCTGACACGCCACTGCAACATTGCATGGCAGTTAGGGACAGTACTGGTCTGGACTGGCAGACCGGGGTGGTGGTCCCTCTTTTAAAAAAGGGGGACTGGAGGCCGGGAAAGTCTATGCCGAGGTACTGGAGAGGAGAATGCGGTCGTTAGTTGAACCTCGGCTTCAGGAGGAACAATGTGATTTTCGTTACGGTCGTGGAACACTGGATCAGCTCTATACCCTCTTCAGGGTGCTGGAAGGTTTATGGGAGTTTGGCCAACCAGTCCACATGTGCTTTGTGAATCTGGAGAAGACATTCGACTGTGTCCCTTGTGGTGCACTGTGGGGGGTGCTCTGGGAGTATGGGGTCCGGGGCCCTTTGCTAAGGGCTGTCCGCATTGCCAGCAGTAAGTCAGACCTGTTCCCGGTTCCCGGTGCATGTTGGATTCCAGCAGGGCTGCTCTTTGTCACCGGTCCTGTTCATTATTTTTATGGACAGGATTTCTAGGCGCAGCCAGGGGCCGGAGGGAGTCTGGTTTGGGCACCCCAGGATCTTGTCCCTGCTTTTTGCAGATGATGTTGTCCTGTTGGCTCCATCAGGCCAGGATTTTCAGTGTGCACTGAACGTGGGACGTTTGAGGATTAGTACCTCCAAGTCTTAGACCATGGTTCTCAGTCGGAAAAGGGTGGCTTGTCCCCTTCAGTTGTGGAGAGCTCCTGCCTCAAGTGGAGGAGTTCAAGTATCTTGGGGTCTTGTTCACGAGTGATGGAGTGTGATATTGACAGCTTCTGCAGTGGCCTCCCTATGGCGGTATTCCAGTCATGTCCCACTGGGAGGAGACCCCGGGGAAGACATAGGACACGATGGAGGGACTATGTCTCTCGGCTGGCCTTGGAACCCCTCGGTATCCCCCCGGAGGAGCTGGAGGAATTGTCTGGGCGTCTCTGCTTAGACTGCTGCCCCCGCGACCCGGCACCGGATAAGCAGTAGAAGATGGATGGATGGATTAATGAGCTACAAAAAGGCTCAGGAAACTTGGTCTAAACTTATGGCAAGATGAATACAGCATGTTATCAGAAAATACTGGAGAAAAATTTGCACTTATCAGCCTGGAATCTGCCCCTGGGACATACTTGGACGTTCTAACATGACAATAATCCAAAGCACAAGGCCAAGACCTGTTTGCTACAGCAGCCTAAAGTGAAGGTTCTGGACTGGCCATTTCAATCTCCTGACCTCAATATCATTGAGCCCCTCTGGGGAGATCTCAAAAGTACAGTTCATGCAAGTCCAAGACATTCCAAGAATTCACAGGAACTGGTAGCTTTTTGTCAAGAATGGGCAAATTTACCATCATCCACAACTACCACAAGACAAGACTTCAAGCTGATTGATGTTAAAAGGTGGCAATACACAGTTTTAAGAACTGGGGTATGTAAACTTTTGATCAGGGTCATTTGGGTAGTTTCTGTTGTCATTATGATTTAAAAAAAGAGTGAACACAGTTGTTTGACAATAAATGGCTTCACCCAACCACTAACTATGAGTGAAAAAAAGGTTTTTGTGTTATTCTGAAAAATGTCCAAACTTATGAGCACAACTGTATTGGCCTAGAAATACAGTGGCAGTGGAAAAAGTATGCAAATCTTTTGAAATTTCATGGCTTTATGAATACATTTGTCTTAAAAGGGTACTGACAAACATGTGACAAATGTGTGTAAAAATAATTACACAAAATATTCTGATCTTTCATGTCTTTAATGAACACACTCATTCAACATTTAAAATGGCAGTGGAAAAAGTAATTGAACCCTTAGACTTAATAACTGGTTGACCATTACTCTTGGCAGCAATAACCTCAACCAGGCGCTTCCTGTAGCTGTGGATCAGACTTGTTGAGTAGGAATTTTAGCCCATTCTTCCTGGCAGAATAGCTTTAGCTCTGTCATATTCTTTGAACATCTCATGTGTATGGCCCTTTTCCATATATCCATAGCATCAATCCATAGCATCTCCATTGGGTTGAGGTCTGGGCTGACATGACAACTCCAAAAGGCGGATTTTGTTTGTCTGAAACCATTCTGTTGTGGACTTGCTCCGGTGTTTTGAGTCGTTGTCCTGTCCAAATCATGATGTTTCCTCCGCCATACTTTGGGATGAGGTTTTATGATGCCATGCCTGTAACGGAGGACTCAGGACCCAAATGCACAACACCAGACTCAGACTGATATGATGTGTAATCTTTAATGATACAAGAAGTAGTAGACACAGGAGGTGTGGATTACTGGACGTGTTCAGTCGGACCCAGAGAATGGCCGGCAACACACAGCAACGAGCTGGTACAGGAGGTGAGGACAGAAGACTCAGGACACGGTAAAATGTTAGCAGGAACAGGTTGCAGGATCATATTAACAGGCCCAAGTAATGCTGGATGTGTTCGTCTGGAAACAGCAGAACAATCTGGCAACTTGGGTTGTGTGTTGGCTGGTTAAATATCTGCCAGATTGTAATGGCTGGCAGGTGTGCAGCATGGGAGTGTCTGGTTGCTCAGGTGTCCTAACGAGCAGCTATGACAATGTCCTTTCTACCCCAAAAGTAGTGCTGTGTTTTTTTTCCAAATAGTTCAATCTTAGTTTCATCAGTCCACAAAACATATTGCCAATACCGCTGTGGAGTGTCTATGTGCTCTTTTGCAAACTTCCGGAGTGCAGCAATGTTCTTTTTAGTAAGCAGTGGCTTCCTTTGTGGTGTCCTACCATGGACATTTACACTCATTGATGAGTCTTTGTTGTGCTCTTGGTGTCATTTTGACTGGGCGCCCACTTCTTGTTAGAGTTTTCCTAACTGTAGACTTGTGAATTTCTAAAGGCTTTGAAATAACTTTGTAACCCTTTCCAGCTTTATGTAAAGCAAAAATTCTTGACTGTAGCTCTTCTTAAAGCTCTTTTTGGTGAGGCACAGCTCACAAAAGCGTGTTCTTCTTGTGCAGAGCAAACTCCAAAAGTTTGATGGGTTTTTATCAGTCAAAGTAGCTGTAGTCCACACCTCCAAACGTAATAGCTTAACAAATCTCTAGGTGTGACTCCAATTAGCTATTTTGAGGTCATTAACTCAAGGGTTAACATACTTTTTCCACAAGCACAATGAGTTTTTTTGGTTGTTCTCAATAAAGTCACGAAAGATCCAAATCTTTTTGTGTAATTATTTTGAGACACATTATTTTTGTCAATACCTTAGACTTAGATGAAGATCAAATCACATTTCCTTCTGTGGCCCTAATCATCTATATTTAATGCTTTAGAATGTGAGTGTCAATAACCGTTTGAGTTTTATGCGTCAAACTCCTTTAAAGGGCGTTTCTATTGTTGGCTAGTGGTGATATTGGGCGGAGGGGGATAGATACATGGTTATATTTAGCAGCTCACATCACAGTAACAGCAGCATCACATTTAATTTGATTTCACAACAAATTCTCACACACAACCGCTTGCACATACAACTTAAGACATGACTGAAAACTAGGAGTGCTGCATTCCTTCGGCTTTGATTTAAAAAAAAATGTATAAAGCTTGCTATTAGCCTAATTAATAATCAATAAGGAATTTTAGCTGATATATGTCCAATCAGAACAGTGCTCTGCTGTAATTAGTCAACAACACTGAGTTGCAGTGATTAGTTTGAAAAAGTTTGGCTGGTCCTGAGAAACAGCTCTAATGATTTTTCTTATCCTGCACACTGCAAATCACAAAAAGACCCGTTATACCCTGCCTACCCTGGAGAAGAAGTTTCATTCTAATCCCTAATGCAATGTAAATGGAAAACATGACAAAGCAAATTAGATGTGTGAAATTGGAGGGAAATTGTCTTTTGGGTCACGTCTGGATTTCAAGCATTTGGCACAGATAATATTGACATCTGGACAACGTGTGGCATGTCAATGTAAAACATGACGTGGTAAAACAGATGTGAGTCAAATCCTAAACACATACTCTTTGCCATACCTCCAAAATTAGAGGAAATTTCTCTTTTGGTCCACTTCTGGAGGAAATTATTTGGCCCAGAAAACAAAAAAAATCTTTTGGCCCAAGTATTTGTATTTTTCTACTACAGGAAAAGTAGTAGAGGCAAATATTGTTGATCAGGAAGTAGAAAGGATTAGCATGGGTAAAGTTAGGAGGGCTTTAAAGAGGATGAAGAAAGGAAAAGCAGTTGGTCCTGATGACAGACCAGTGGAGGTATGGAAGTGTCCATGACAGATGTCAGATAGTGTTTTTAACTAGGTTGTTCAACGAGGTCTTAGAGAGTGAAAGGATGCCTGAGGAATGGAGGAGAAGTGTTTTGGTGATGATTTTTAAGAATAAGGGATATGTGCAGAGTTGTGGAAACTACAGAGATATTAAGCTGATGAGTCATACAATGAAGTTGTGGGAAAGAGTAGTTAGTGAAAGCTAAGAGAAGGGGAAAAGTGAGCATCTGTGAGCAGCAGTATGGTTTCATGCCAAGAAAGAGCACTACAGATGCAATATTTATTTTTGAGAATGTTGATAGAGAAGTACAGAAAGGATAAGAAAGAGCTGCATTGTGTCTTTGTAGATTTAGAGAAAGCGGGTGCCAAGAGAGATGCTATGTATTGAAAGAGGAGGTCTGGAGTGGAAGAAAAGTATGTTGTATGAGTGGTGGAGGATATGTATGACAGCAGTAGGACAGTGATAAGGTGTGCGGTAGGTCTGAC
This sequence comes from Perccottus glenii, assembly GCA_024416835.2. Classification (NCBI taxonomy): domain Eukaryota; kingdom Metazoa; phylum Chordata; class Actinopteri; order Gobiiformes; family Odontobutidae; genus Perccottus; species Perccottus glenii. The sequence goes on along the minus strand of CM044560.2, from coordinate 8,165,620 downwards.
AGAGGAGTTTACGGTGAAGGTGGAAGTGCATCAAGGATTGGCTCTGTGCCCCTTCTTGTTTGCAGTGGTGATGGACAGGCTGAGAGGTCAGAAAGGAATCTCCATGAACTATGATGTTTGCGGATGACATTGTGATCTGTAGTTAGTGCAGGTGGAGGTTTGCTCTGGAGAGAAGAGGAATGAAGGTTAGAATACATGTGTGGGAATGAGAGGGATCCAAGTGGAACAGTGAGGTTACAGGAAAAGAGGTAAAGAAGGTGCAGGATTCTAAGTACTAGTTAGTATAGTTAGTATAGTACTAGTTAGTATTCTTAGTATTAAGAGGTGACGAAGTGTGTGCAGACAGGCTGGAATGGGTGGAGAAAAGTGTCAGGTGTGTTGTGTGATAAAAGAGTACCAATGAGAATGAAAGGAAAGATTTACAGGACAATAGTAAGACCAGCAATGTTGTATAGTTTGGAGACAGTTGCTCTGAGGAGAAGACAGGAGGAAGAGCTAGAAGGAGCAGAGCTGAAGATGTTGAGGTTCTCTTTGGGAGTGTTGAGGATGGATAGAATCAGGAATGAGTCCATCAGAGGGAGATGTGAGATGTTTTGGAGACAAAGTTGTCAAGGTCAGGTTAAGGACTTGTTCAGAGAATGGAGAGTGAATATATTGGTTAAAGGATGCTGAGGTTAGAGCTGCCTGGTAGGAGGCCGAGAGGAAGACCAAAAAGGAGGTTTATGGATGTGGTGAAGGAGGACAGGAAGGAGGAAGGTAGTTGGTCTGAGAGAAGAGGATGCAGGGGATAGGGTTAGATGGAGGCAGATGATTTGCTGTGGCGACCCCTGAAGGAAACAGCCGAAAGGAAAAGAAGTTAAAAAAAAATAATCAAGATGTCTACTGATAAAAATGACATGAAAATTGTTAAAGAGGTCTTTGAAGGAATTGCAAAGCCATTAACACGTATATCTATAATCTGTCACTTCAAACTGGTTCATTTAAAAAAAAAAAAAAAAAAAAAAAAAAGTTGGAATGGATATATTTCTAGCAAAGCTCAATTTACTATCGTCAATATGATTTTAGATCAAAAAGATCAATGTCACAAGAAATAATTAAAGCAACTGAGGAAGCAGAACGGTCTGGTCTCTTTCTCATACTCTGCAATTTTTTTTTGTCCGCAGCAGTGTGGTTTGCTTGGTACATCGTACACAAGTAACATTCAACATTGTCGATGCTCCAACTGAGAAGCCGTTTATTCTGCTCTCTGTTTTGGATAACCAACAAAGTATAGAAACAATGAAACTGTTCTAGTGTTTGCTCTACTGCTGGCCATTTTAACTAGCAAAGAAAGCAAAACATTCACTAGAGAGAAGATCACTCTGGATCCTATACTGTTCCATAGTGTTACCATATTTCAAATAGTGCGTAGAGATCTAGGTCAATAATCACACAATCCACTAATTAAACTTCAAAAAAGGGCCTTCATAATGATAATTGGGTTCATAATAATTAAAGTCACACTTTTACAAAACAGTCAAATATCAAACAGCACTAATGAAGTATTAAGCCCAGAATAACCTGCTGCCAAGAACTATTTAAAATTTGTTTAGGGATCGAGATGGAGGTTATCAGTTGAGTGGGTAGAATAAATTCAAAAGAAACAGAATTCGTACAAGCAGGAAAAGATTTTGTGTTTCATTCTGTGGAGTTAAACTGTGGAACAGTATGTGTGAGTTAAACCTGTGTTCGACCCGAGCCTCTCTCATGGAACCTCTAAAATGGTCCTCGAGTAAGGGCGCCGCCATATGGCGATTTTACAGCGAAATACAGCGATATACCGCCGTCCACCAGAAGGCAGGCTCCAAAAGCGGAAATATAAGGAGAACCCCAATGGCAACTTTACAAGTGTAAAACTCATGTTAACAGCCTGGTACAAAAGATGGCGTAGATACGTTTTTACTACGTGACAACTCTGGGAAGGGGTGAATTTTGTATTAATATGTCCATTAATATGTTCGTTTATGCTATCTGAAAACTAAACAGTTTAAAACTAAATATAGAGCACATGTTTAATACAGGGATGAAGTGTGGCTGAGATTGACACATGGTGTTTTTAATTAGGCCCGAGCCGGTGATGGCCGGGAGGGCCTATTATTTTTGCTCGGATTTTTTTTTTTTTCTTCCGACCCAATGATCCTAAATTTGACCCAGTGAACATGCACGAAAAGTCATTTTTATTGGTCCCAGACTTCAAGCTCGGCGAAAAATTTATGTATTTGAAGTCGCCGAAAAAAAAATACGAAAAATGACTCAGTGGCGACCCCTACAAAATCAAAATACATTGGGCCTATGGAAAGTGAAAGTAACTTTTTTCCAACGTAGAAAAATGAAACTTGGTACATCCATAGGACACCTCAGGGCAAACAGAAAAGTCAATGACAGTCACACCCTAAACTTAACAGGAAGTCCGCCATGTGGGGTGAAACGCGCGGCCACTAAAATCGCACTCCTTGCGCAGAAAGATGCAAATCATTGTGTTTTAATCTAAATGGCCCCACATTTGGTGAGTATCATCTAGACACGTGTGCCAACCAAAGTTGTAACTTTGTTGTTGATATCTTATCGGGTATGGGTGTGGCAAGCCTGTAACGAGGTGGCCATTTTTGTGAAAATAAACGCCTCTTAACTCTCAAACGCCTTCTCGGATCGAGTTGGACCCAAAAAGGCGTTTGTGCACATTCATGACCTGAACACAAAAATATGTAAATAAAAGGGTTATCTTTAGAAATGGCTCTCCAGCGCCCCTACAAACTTATAATGGGACCCAAGAATTTAGTTTGTTATAGAGACATAAAATTTGGTACACACATCTCTTATGTCATGACGAGCATAAAAGCCAATGACAACCACCCCTATCTATAAATGTGTTGCCATAGCAACGTCCCAAAAATGTGAAAAAGTCAATGGAAGTGAAATTTTTAGTTTGTTGTAGGCAAATAAACTTGGTACACACATCCACCATGGGCTTATGAACAAAAAGCCAATGGGGACCACACCCTATCACACACAGGAAGGCGGCCATTTTGAATTGAAAATGTGAACCGACTTAAAATACACCTCTTTTTAAAAGTACACAGAAAAAGCTGCTTCATTCCACAGACACCAAACTTGGGCAAAATGAGCTAAACACATGTATGTAAAAGAGACAAGTGTTTTTCTAGACTTTTTTGCTCGAGTTATATTTTTTTTTTATTATAATTCGGTATATATTTTTTTATTATAATTTTTATGCAAAATGATCCTCAATTTAACCCAGTAAACGAACAACTAAAAGTCATTTTTATTGGTCCCAGACTTCAAGCCCGGCAAAAAATTATGTATTTGAAGTCCCGAAAAAAATACTAAAAAATGACTCAGTGGCGACCCTAGAAAAGTCAAAATACATTGGGCCTATGGAAAATGAAAGTAAATTTTTCCAATGTAGAAATACAAAACTTGGTACATCCATAGGACACCTCAGGGCAAACAGAAAAGTTTATTACAGCCATATCGTAATTTCAACAGGAAATCTACTATGTTGGGTGGAATGCGTGACCACCTAAATCGCACCCCTTGTGATAAAGGCTTTTCATCTAAACAGCTCCAAATTTGGTGAGTATCATCTAGACACGTGTGCAAAAAAAAGTTATCAATTTGTTTTTTGATACATTTGTGGCTGTGGTCGTAATGAGTCTTTGAAGAGGCAACCTTTGGGAAATAAATGCCATTTCCCAATTGCCAGGATCCTTCCTTTAGAGGAGGCCCCTCCAGAGCCACAGCTAGAGTCTTAGAAAACTCCTCAGAATCCTTTGGAACTTGTAACCTTGTACTTTTAGACAAGTTATATTTACATTTTGCCTTTTTAAACAGGGGGGTGCAGCGATTCCTGAGTCATCTCAAATCTCCAGCAAGTACTTTGTTTTTCTCGCCTTAGCCCAAGCATAATCTATTATTTTCAAAGGTTCAGACAGCTCCCAGGAAAACCAGGGATTGTGGAGACCTTTAACTCTAAATTACAAGGTGGTGTAGCAGGCCCCAGCAGTAGCACAGGCCCAGTTATTTGACATTACCGTGAAGTTTACGCTTTAAAGCACGAAATGCAATCCTCCGAGTGCATGTGTCCCCGCGGTCTCAAGGGAGGCGAGGGCCTTTATCGCCGCTTGCGGCTTTAATTTAATTTTATTATTGTTTTTATTGTCTTAAAGAAGCAGGTAAATAATTTAAATATCGATGCTGACAGAAAGGGTGGGATTTAAGTATTGACTTCTTCCCACTCTTTTTTGAACAACACAAAAAAAAGTTTTCTTTTTGTCTGTTTGTAGTCTTTGCTCATTGTAAAGCACAGTGTATCTGTTCAAAATAAAACTATCAAATCAATTAAATTAAGTGCAATGGTTGGCCTCAAGTTTTACAAGGAAAGACTTCAGTTAATGTAGAACATTGATTCTCAAACTATTCTCACCACATCAAAAAGTCTGTTTCCCGGGTACCACCCACTCTTTTGTTATATTACTGGTCACATACATATTTAAAAATGTTATGACTAGTGGAAGTTTGTTATTTTTCAGCTGGCCTTATTTGTGCCTATCATGACCCTTCTTTTAAATAAGTAGCTCACACTACACTACAAAAAGATCCAGGCCCGCTCTTCTAGCTATGTCATTTAAATGTTGTTGTCACAAATTAATTAGTTGTCATTCACTTTCCTCTCAATGGGACGTTGAAAGACTTAATAGAACACAAGCCACTGTTGAGAATAAGGTCAGTTTTTATCTCTAAATTTGACTTGGTGGAAACGAGTCATAAAATAAAATTTACATTTAACTGTATGCCTCTTTTCTATGAAGGTGATTTTGTGTCTTTTTGAACAAAGCTTTTTTTTAACACCAAATTTACATAACTAGATTTTTTGCATCAAATTCTGATAGCAAAATGTATTGTATAATATTTATGTAGCAAAATACAGTGTCTAAAAATTTAGTGTACAAAAATAAAGTATCTAAAAATTCAGTGTACAAAAATACAGTGTCTAAAAATTCAGTGTACAAAAATTCAATGTTTAAAACATATGGAATTTACTTTCGGTAAATAAGGCCTGAGCAATCAATCCTGACTCATATCAAACTATATCCAGCCATAAGCAGACAGTAACGTGACACGAGTCTTTCAATTCCGCCGCGACAAGCAAGCTGACCGTTCAGTGGCTCGTCGGTAAGTTTATAGACTGTCACTGTTTTGTTCATTCTAACTCACAAGGAAGACTTTTACAGTACTATAATACTAAGTACTAAGCCTCGCTGCAGTAGATGACGTAGCTGTGGCACCATAGACATTATAATGGTTGAGGGTAGCACAGCTAGCTTTAGCATTAGTCAACAAAACTATCCCATCATTCCAATAAGAAACCTATCCTAAACAGTAAATTTTCGATAACTTAACCCAACTTCCCAACTATATGTGATTGTTTTTTATTCAATTGATAAATGCTATGTTTATGTTTTCTCTGCGTTTTTAACAGGCTAGTAAGGGTGAAATCATGCAATCTGTAAGGCACCTGCTTTCAGTACTTACTTCAGAGAGTAACTGTACAGCCTCTTTGGGGTTAGTGTGTAATTTGGCATATTTTATTATTTTATAATATATCCACAAGTACCATTAATGTTTCTGTCGGTAAATAAATAAATATAATAAATATTCATATATTTTCTCTTCTCAGTGAACTGAGGCGTGAGGGTGCCACTGCCCTTCAGCCAGAAAGGCCAATCTGTGCAGATGGAAATGACCAGGTCATTTTATATTTATACATGATGTATTTTATGGACGCAAATATGTTAAAATTGTATATCTTATTAGCGCTGTAGCTGTATAAATGCTTTGGATCTGACACATGCTGATATGAAAAAAATAAAAGGATTATATCAATAATCATTGTTCCTTTACTATCCAGGCATTTTTGTGAAGGTCAGAGGGAAAAGGCGCCTTTCTACAACGCCCCTTCTACTTTAAAAGAATATGAAACCCCTTGAAGTGTGTTCAAGCAGTATGAAAAGAGCCCCAATGAGCAAGGAGGAACTACTTCATTTAAGAGCTGGATTGGGCGGAAGAACCTTTCAATTGGATGAGAGCACATCCCATCAAGAGGTATTTATAGATTTAAAAAAAAATATATATATATATATATACTTTTTATATCACAGGTACTGAACAACACATTACTTAAGATTAACACTTTATTTTTGTTTTTTTAGTCTTTTGGGCTGTGTGTACGTGCTACTTTAGGATTTTCACATTTAATTGAAACTTACCCATGTTTTTGCTTGTAATTATGTGACAACTTAAAGGAGGTATTTCCCAAACTGGCAGCAATCACTGGTGGTAAATGGCATGCATTTATATAGCGCTTTTTTTGCACCCATCTCGGGCACCCAAAGCGCTTTACATCGTGCTTCCACTCATCCCATTCACACCTGGGGCAGACAGAGATGGGGGCTGCCATACACACGGCGCTCAACCTTCTCCGACCACCACCAAACACACCTCTACAGTCACACACATTCATACACCCGTGCTACGGACACTGGAGGCAAGGTGGGTTAAGTGTCTTGCCCAAGGACACAACGAAAGTATGAGCAGGGCAGAGCGGGAATCGAACCGCCAACCTTCCGGTTATAAGACGACTGCTCTACCACTGAGCCACTCTGTCCCGGAGGTTGGTTAATTTATAAATCTTCAGGTAGGCTAGCTTGTAAAGAGTGAACTTTGACTTTGTGTTAGGATGGCTAACTAGTGCTTTGATTTTGACTGCTTTTTTATAGGGGTGTTAATAAAACTTAATCTTGTGACCCTGGATGATACTGGCTACACAGACAAGATCTTAAAAGCTGCAAGTCGAGGGGCAAGATATCTTTTTATAGCCCCAGTCCAAGAAGAACTTTGTACTAATCCCCTACCACTAACTGATGAAGCATTCAGCAGCATGCCTAAAGCCACATGCCACACTGCTGAAAGAGCACATCAAGTCTTTTGCTGATGTTGCTGCTTTATTTCCTGTTTTTATACTCTTTTATTCTGATTTCATTTGTTTGTTGCTATTTTGAGACTGGTTTGATACTACTCTTACTGAGTTTAACTAAAAACTTTATTTGTTAAACAGCCAACTCCAGCATGACTAGTTTTTTTGAAGGGGAGCCCGGCCATTTAGTTCCCTCAGCCTCTCACTTTCTTGTGGAAAGTGATTTGTTCATTGTGGCAGGAAGAATGATTGGGTATTCCTTTCTTCACTGTGGGCCACGCCTTTCTGGACCCAGCCCTGCTGTAGTTCATGTCCTTCTTGGCGGGAGTCCTGAAACTGCAACTGTGACATTGGAGGACTGTCCTGACCTGGACATCAGAGAAACCATCTCCCTTGTATGTAAAGAAAATTAATAGTGTTTCTTTGCAGGGCCTTGCCCTAAAAATATGCTGTATGTGGCTTTATGGATATTTTCAGTTTTAGTTTTACCATGATGCTAAGTGATTTGTGCCCAAGAAGAGTGAAAAAAAACACTAAATGCATGCCATTTACCATAATTTGATTTTGACCCATGTAAATTTTATCTTTCATTGAAACATTTTGACCACCTTAAATTCATTACCTTGTATTTTAATTTGTATCTAAGCTTGAAGGACGATCAAATCTCTTAACTAAAGAGAAAAAAAATGTCCAGGACCTGGTCTACGCCTGGGACCTTCCCTCCCTCACAGAGAACTGCAGTAGATGGCTTTTTGAGAAGCTCTTAATACATGCTGTATGAAAAACATTTATCTCACCTGTTTCCAGGCTGTGAATGCTTTAGATTAAGGAATGATGTACCCTCTCTTAACTTTATGTACAGGTAATTGGCCGTGTGACCCGACAGATAAAGCAGCTGAGACGAGGTCTTAAAGAAACCCCAACGTGGAATGTGCTAACTCAACGTCCTGACACCATAACCTTCTTTTTTCCAAAAGAGGAACATAACACAATTAGTCCAGAGGTAACTATTTCTTAATATGGATATAATATTTTCATTTAAGGGTTACTTCTATAAGATTTGGGGTTCTTTTTTAGTGTTTATTTTCACTATAAATACAAAAGTATTAGCCCAATCTACCTGCTGTATTCAACACACATTCACCCTTTATGTGGAAGTTAGTTCAGTTCCCATGTCTCCCTCTGGCAGCAGTTTACTGTTTCTTCTTGGCTTACATGGGGATGTTTTGAGTGTGTTTTAGTAAAATTAGTCTATATATCACATCTTCAGTGTAAGATTGTCATGTACTTCCCTCCAATCATGAATGTTTGAATTCCAACTGAATAGGAAAATGCCATGCCAGTGACATTTAATAATAAAAACTACCTGTCTGCAAGAATGTTTGAGTAAGATTTATTAGGGCTTTCTTTTGCTATTGTAGTGGTGTAAAGTCCCAGGGCACCTGAGGTACTCCACCTAGCTCCACCTTTGGCCAGCCCCTCTCATTAGGAAACTATTTAAAGAACCTGTTTTAAAATGGCTGCTGGGTTTTCTGCAGTTTGGGTGCCATAGGCTCTGGTCTGAGGTTCCTATTAACTGTCAGGGTGGTTGCTAGCCTGTTGTTTTGTCTGTTGTTCTATTTCATCCCTCCTGACCGCCAGGGGCAGTGCATTAAGCACTGAATAATCATCTTTGCGCATGCGCAAGTCGAGAATCTAATATCAACAAAGTCACTTGTGACCTCCCGGTGACCCACGTGGGGCTATTTAGTCACGTGATACCGGGAGCTCAGTCCCTTTTTGTCTTCTCGCGCGTAGGATCACTTTGTTGTGGAGACTTGTGTTATACGATCAGCAATTGTTTATACACTCAGCTCGTAGCTTGTAGCCTCGTGATGTGTGAGTTTCTGAACCACAATCGGAGCAGCGGGAGTGTCTCGCCCTCCAGGGGCTGCACGAGCTAGACGTTGTTTTTATATTACGGACGCCGGTAAGCCACAGTCCACAGTCTGTGCAACAGATGGTAAGTCCGTTTTTCGAGAGATAAGTTTGCTTTCCGTTTTCGGGTAAGCTATACACTGTTGAATTGCTGCTGTGGTCGGCTGAGTTATATATGTTTGGTTTGTTTTCCATTGTCAGCTAAGCTATACACTGTCGAAGTGCCGCCGTGTTAGGCTGACCTATATACGTTTGGTTTGCTTTCCGTGCTCGTGTAAGCTATATATTTGTAAATGGTTGCCGTGCGTGGTGAGCTAAATACTATTGGTTTACTTTTCGTGTTAAGCTAAGCTATACACTACTGAATTGCCGCCGTGTCGGCTGAGATATATACTTTTGGTTTGTTTTCCGTGTTCGGCTAAGCTAGATATATTTTGTAAATTGCTGCCGTGTTCGGCTGAGCTAAATACTATTGGTTTGCTTCCGTGTTCGGCTAAGCTATATATATTTGTGAATTGCTTCCGTGTTCGGCTGAGCTAAACACTATTGGTTTGCTTTCCATGTTCGACTAAGCTATACACTATTGAATTGCCGCCGTGTTCGGCTGAGCAAAGTATTTTGGTTTGCTTTCCGTGTTTGGCTAAGCTACAGTGGGGATCGAAAGTTTGGGCACCCCAGGTAAAAATTTTTATTAAAGTGCATAAAGAAAATGTGCCAATAAAAGATGGAAAAATCTCCAAAAGGCATAAAATGACAGATGAGACATCCTTATAAGTCAAAAAAGTTAGATTTTATTTCAATTATTTACACTTTCAAAATAACAGAAAACAAAAAAATGGTGTCTGCAAAAGTTTGGGCACCCTGCAGCGTTAATACCTTGTACTGCCCCCTTTGGCAAGTATCACAGCTTGTAAACGCTTTTTGTAACTAGCCAAGAGTCTTTCAATTCTTGTTTGAGTTATCTTTGCCCATTCTTCCTTACAAAAGTCTTCCAGTTCTTTGAGATTTCTGGGCTGTTTGTCACGCACTGCTCTTTTAAGGTCTATCCATAGATTTTCACTTATGTTGAGGTCAGGAGATTGTGAAGGCCATGGCAAAACCTTTAGTTTATGCTTCTTGATGTAATCCACCGTGGATTTTGAGGTGTGTTTAGGATCATTATCCATTTGTAGAAGCCATCCTCTCTTTAACTTCAGCTTTTTCACAGATGGGATCAAGTTAGCATCCAAAATTTGCTGAAATTTTATTGAATCCATTTTTCCTTCTACTCGTAAAGTGTTCCCTGTGCCACTGGCTGCAATACAACCCTTAAACATGATCGATCCACCCCCAAACTTAACAGTTGAACAGAAATTATTTTCATTAAATTCTGTGCCCTTTCTTCTCCAAACATACCTTTGCTCATTCCGGCCAAAAAGTTCTATTTTAACCTCATTGGTCCACAGAACTTGTTTCCAAAATGCATCAGGCTTGTCTATATGTTCATTTGCAAACTTCAAATGCTGATTTTTGTGTTGAGGACGTAGAAGAGGTTTTCTTCTGATGACTCTTCCATGAAGTCCATATTTGTACAAGTATCTCTTTATAGTGGAATAGTGTACCACAACTCTCTACAGATCTTTCTGGAGGAATCGTGCAGTCAAACGTGGGTTTTGACTTACTTTTCTCACAATCCTGCGAGCCATTCTGTCTGATATTTTTTTTGGTCTTCCAGATCTTGCTTTAACTTCCACTGTTCCTGATGACTGCCATTTCTTAATTACATTCCGAACAGAGGATATTGGCATCTGAAAACGCTTTGCTATCTTTTTATAGCCTTCTGCTTTGTGAGCGTCAACTATTTTCAGTTTCAGTTTTCTAGACAACTGCTTAGAAGAACCCATGGTGCTGATTGTTGGGTCAAGGTCAGATGAGTCTGGGCATTTAAAACCTTTGAGATTGACATCACCTGGTCTATCCAGACGATGATTGAGAACAATCCATGACACTGTCAGGTCCTAGCTTGCCAAAGGGGGCAGTACAAGGTATTAACTCTGCAGGGTGCCCAAACTTTTGCAGATACCATTTTTTTGTTTTCTGTTATTTTGAAAGTGTAAATGATGGAAATAAAATCTAACTTTTTTAAACTTATTATAAGGATGTCTAATCTGTCATTTGATGCCTTTTGGAGATTTTTTCATCTTTTCTTGGCGTCTTTATGCACATTAATAAAAAACTTTACCTGGGCTGCCCAAACTTTCGATCCCCACTGTATACACTGTTAACTTACTGCTGTGTTCGGCTTAAGTAAAAGTGTTATTTGATTGCGTATTTTGGCACGAGGATTACAGTGTAACTTTGGTTCCAAGTAGCATCCCGCGGTGGAATCACTAGTGGCGTCTTCGGCTTAAGGTGATTCACAGTGGTCATTGTACTGTACTGGGGGTCACCTGTGGCGTTTCTGGCTCGACCTGATCTCCCCTGTATACGGCTAGTTATTTACTGTCATGCTGGAGTCCCTGTGCTGTAGGGTGTGTTTGGCCCCCCTCCAGCTTGAGGATGACCTTTTAACAGCCTAGGGCTTGGTCAACAGACTTGCAGCCTGCTCAGTTACCAGCTGGACAGGTTACACGGCTGAAGCGCCCGGCTAATGGGGCCACCCCTTCTGTTCCAAAGAAACGCTCTAATGGACAACTGTCCAAGAAGGTGTGGACTGTCTTTCTTCAGAGTTGGCCGAAATGAAAGCCATCCTCGAGGCGGCTGCACATGTGCAGGACGTAGCCTCCCTTTTGTAAAGATGATGCCATTTCGGTGGCGGCTTCAGACTCATACTTTCAGGAGACTCGAGACGAGCCCTGAAGCACCTGAAACCGGGTCCCAGGACTCTACTGGTACTCTGGAGGATACGGACAACTCGGCCGCCTTAGCCATTAGGACGGCCCTCGCTCGACTACAGCTGGATGACCACCACCGCGACCAGTGGCATCCAGCGCATTTTCTGACGGCATGGTGCGGCTACCTCTTTTCTGGTGCCCCTTCTGCTGAGTATATTAAAGAGCTCCATGTGTGCTGGATAGATGTGAAAAATGTTCATGGCCTATTTCCAATAGAAGGGTGCTCGCTTCAATGCAGGATGCCCCCAAAATTGGTTGGATCATATGCCTTCGGTGGTACCGGCGGTAGCATCTATAATTGTGGTCCAGGACGAAGCCATGCCACCAAGGTGGCATGCTAGGTGCCCGCAACTGCAGTGTCGGGCCACGGATGATGCTGTGTTAGGCGTATGATGCGGGGCGCAACTGGGACGGATCGGGAATTCCCTGTCCCATTTACTGCTGGGCCTTGCGTCTTCACAGAGCCACAGGGGTTGATATGCCTACCCAGACCTTCGCTTTCATGACCACTGACTGAGACCTGCAGAAGGACCCTACGGGGCTTACCGGTTGCCCTTGGGGAGCTCTTTGGTGCAGCTGCGGTTGAGGCCCTACATCACACGGCGTGTGGCGTCTGAGACACGAGAACAGTTAGCGGGCCTTTACAGACGGACGATTGCTCAAGCTGTGGGTGCCCCTCCTGCTACATTTTTCCGGCCTTTTGCCTTTCCAGTTTTGCCACTTCAGGCTCGTTTGCGGTGCCCCAGCAACCAAATACACAATCTGGCTTTTTTCCAGGTGCTCATACGGGGTTTAGGACCCCGCGGTTTCTTCGGCCTACACAACCTGGTCGTCAAACCTGTCGGTTGTTTTACCCTGGATATGGACTCCTCCTGGTGGCCCCTACTGGCCGACGAGGACGTGTCTAATGCTGTGCAGGCTCTGATGCGGCTCCCCTAGGCATCTCCCCTCCAGGACAGATCTCTTGTCACAGATGGGGGGGGCGAACATTACATCCCAAACCCGATCCCCGCCAGCGGTAAAACTGGCCGTTACAGGGCCTGGATCATGCTTCTCTGAGTTTGGCTGGGATGTGGAGCATACCATGAGAAATGCTCGGGCACCATCCATGCAACTGTTGTATGACAATCGGTGGAAATTGTTGGAGAGGTGGTGACGGGGACAGGACCCCGTAGAATGTCCCATTTCATCTATTCTATTGTTATACAAGGACTCCTGAATCGGGGACGGTCACCGTCTACTCTGAAGGTATATGTGGCACCAATCGCCTGCCGACATGGAAGTCGATGGCAAAACTGTCGGCAGTAATAGGCATGTTTCTTTGGCCGGATCCTCTATTGTTCCCAACGTGGTGCCCGGGGCGACGGATATTCAGCGGCTACAGCTGACCCACTTTGATACAGGAGAATTGTGTTAGCATCTATGCCCCGTCCGAGCACTAGATAGGTATGTAAAGGCAACTGCTGCGATTCACAAAGCAAACCGGTTGTTTGTTTGCTATGCTGGTCCACATACGGGCTGGGAGCTTCCTAAACAATGCTTGACGCACTGGGTGGTGAGTACGATAAACCAGGCGTACAATGCCCGTGACCAACCACTACCGGTAGGAGTGCGGTGTCACTCTACGAGGGGCATTATTACTTCTTAGGCAGCAATGACTTGGGCGCCTTTGGCGGTAGTTTGTGCTACAGCGGGATTGACTACTCCATGTTCACTAGCTTTTACAGAGTGAACATCCAGTGGAGGGAGTTCTACGACAGGACACTTATACGTCCTGATAAGGTATGCTGAATTAGGGTTTGCTGATTCCTCGTGACCTTGCTGGTATACGTCATCCAGCCCCTGGCGGTCAGGAGGAATGAAATAGAACGAGAGTTACAAATGTAACTACGGTTCTATGAATCCCGGATGAATGCATAGGTGGGGAGACCTCACCCACCATGCGAGTTAGTCTTTTTTTGTGTCTGTGTCCACAAAGGTGAGTATAAGGTGGCACCCCTGGGCACCTCCTTAAAGTACTCTGCTTACCACCGGCGGCCCCAGCTAGCTATCTTTTGTTTAACATTTTTGAAAGTCGCTGTATTTCTTAATCGTAATCGGTTTTCTTGAGTAATCATTTTAAATCTATTTTAATAAATGGTTTTGTTTTGATTTGTGAAACGTGTCTGTTCTTTTTAAATCCGATATTAACTGTGTGTCCTTTTTTTTCCCCCACAACCTCCTATGTGTGCAATAGTTCCTGGTTCAAACCCCAAGGTGACGTAGTAGAATTCATATGCCGTATTTATTCTGTTAGACCATACATCACCCTACTACCGCCACACTATGTCTTTCTCCAACAGTTACTCCTGCGGTGCATCACTTGGCCATGTGAAGATGAGGACTGTTCAAGTGAGGCACTGTGTCTTAGGCTTTTTTTGACAGTTCATTGCTAATGGTAATCTTTATCAGTGGATAATCAGGACTATATGAAAGCAAAATAGTAGTTTTGATATTCAAAAGTATAATGCAGAAGTAATTGGGTGTACATCTATTCTACAGCTACACCTGGTGAACTGACTAGTTTGGTCAAGTTTTGGACAGGATGGGAGTTTTTTTCCACAAACCTCTGTGTGGAGATAACCTACATCCTCAACATGTTTTGAAACCCTACGCATCCCAGGACATTATGAAGATTATGCTGTATTTAGGCATGGCATCCAAGGTTGAATTAACACTTGTCACACAGAGTTTGGTCTTATGTAAAACCTTGCTTATTTGCTGACCATAAGATTATCTTTAGTTATCAGTTTGTTATTATTTCTTGGACTCATTTTTATTATTTACTTCTAAACAACTTCTAGAACAAGGAATGTGTACTAGTGTTAAGTAGATGAACATGTTTTCAGCACCCAGAATGCGTAACATTTTATCAAGTTTATTCAAATATACCATTGTTCAAAAAACAGCTTAAAAAGAGTACTGTTCAAGGTACATACTTGACTGTGACAGGTTGCAGAATAAATAAAAAATGTCCAGTATAGTGTATTTTTGTGTTTTAGAATTGTAATAAAACATGTACAGTTTACAAATAAGTGTACCACTCAACAGGTGTCTCCAGCACATTGGAAAAAAAAATATGCTGGACAGATACTTACTGAAATCTTAAAGCCTGCTGAAGAACAATTAAAAATGTTCCGTCTGGAAGAGGAGGACTCTGCAGTGGGGTTTATTTGCTGTAGGGCAGCAAGGCCATCTGGTGGCAAGAGGCAAGGAACCTCTTCCACTGTCACACCCTAGTGGGAGACTCCATCTTGTAGCATCTGATGAAGTCAGAAATATATTTTGTTTTGTGGATATGATTATTAGGGAATGTGCTTTTAGGAAGTGTACATTATAGGTTATTTACAGAGGAAAGCAATTTTTGACATCCCTCTGAATGTTCTGGTTCTGGCACAGGGCATCCCAATCCTCCAGAGCTGCTCTGGGGTCAATTTTCCCTCAGTGCTCAATGGATGGCAATTCCATGTGTCCACAAAATGTTGCAGATCCAGTTGTATATGTTGAATGAAGACAAAGGCCACACAGAAGAGGTGGATGTCATTTGTAAAATCAAGTAAACCCCCTTCTTCTAGGGTGTGAAGGTTACACCAATCCAAACATCTCTCCAGAGACGGTCCAGTCTGGTAACAAGTTAAAGATGACCGTAGCGTATGTATAACCAAAACATGTATATACAAGATTCAAATTGAGTAGCATTTACTGTTGGTTGTGGACACTTCTTCCAGTAATAAAGCTGCCACGAGCTGTTCCACGCAATGTCAACTTTTTCAACGCCCCTATCCGCTCGTACTCTAAATGGAAAAAGAATGGGGAGATGAAGCCTTTTTTTTCTTTTTGGAGCTTGAAAACTGTAGTTTAAGGCAATAGATATTAGACTCTGACCCGGACACATCGCTTGTTAAGTTACTAGCGATAGCATTGACTCTTACTACCAGACCCATTCGCTTTGCCACTGCCTTACCCAACAAGTTACCAACATACTGTCCTTTAATGACTGTAATCCAGTATGTGTATTTCTGACCTTTATATATGGCGGTAGCAAGGAACTTACCCACACATCGAACTTTCCCTCCCGAGCTGTTTACTGTTGGCCTGGACATGTTAAGTTTTGGTTTTTGACGTAGTTTTAATTTTATCCCAGTCGGTATCCAGGCTGGACTCCTCAATGATGTTTGGCTTTGACTTTGTGGTTGCTTTCAGGAATAGTTCTCCAATAAAAAATGAATACTCATCTGAATCCATACACACACGGCCTCGAAATGTCCAATTTTATTGCACTTCCTGCACCTTTTGTTACGGGCTGGACAACTTTCCCTTTTTATCATGCAACCTGTTGCATCTCTGACAGTTCCGTTTGTTATCACTGTATCCCTGTCCTTGTCCCTGCCGTGATTTATCATAGATTCTCTTTGTACTATTGTACTGTGTCCGTCTCACCTCATTAACTGTAGATTCCACACGCTCTGCACTTTGTTGTTTCACTTGTTCACTTTGCCATGCAAGCTGGATGGCTCTCTCCAATCATAAATAGAGCCATTAGGTCAAAATTACAAACCAAGAGTCTGGATCTGATCTGACTGACATGGCGTTCATTTGTGACTGATCAACTATATGGTATTGTAGCTTTTATATCCATATTTCACGAAATGAAATGTGGATATAAAAGTTTTAACTACTCTGTTACAACTTCACTGTCACTTTGCTGCTGCCCAGGGACAAGAGATGAAAAGGAGCTTTTAGCTCTTTCTGGGTTGTGCAATGTATATATTGTTTATTGTCAGTTCAACAAGTACAGGAAGGAAGAAAGGAAGAAAGAAAGAAAGAAGCTTCTCAGCCTGTAAAGACTCCTGTAAAACACATATTCCTTTACTTTCAGACTACTTCTGTCTGCGTTATGTTGTCATTCGCCTCTAGTGACTAGTGAATGCAGGAGCAGGACCAGTCGGTGGCTCACGCACGCCCCCCTTTACTGGCGCAGAAGTAGGCTCCTGTCTGCCTCAGCTCGCTGTCAGTGCGCCATTGTGTGATGTGAGCCAGCCTCCGTGCAGTCCACATATATAGCTACATTAGTAGGAAACCCATGAGCTCCAAAGTCCACAGTTTAAAATCAGCCCCTTTTCTTTCCTTTGGTGAGTGTAATTAAAACCACGAATAAAGGAATGTGGGTCAAAAATTGCCCCAGACTGTTTGAACACCTTGCCCAACAGACCAAACAACTGTGTCAGACGCTGGGAAACAGTTTCTCTCACCCCACAAAACGGATTCTGTTCTGGTCAGGGAGAAAGTCTCAGCTTCAGGCACATGTTTAGTATTTTGTAATGTGGTTGTGTGTTTTATTATTTTTTTTATGCAAATAGTATGAGATGAGATGATAAAAAGTTGTAAAAATGTGTTTTTTCCAGAAAATAAAGGTCTGTTTAAAAAAATAATACACAAATCTTTCTTTATTTCTTTCCTACCAAAACACACCGTAAAATACCAAACAGTTGATCAGTCACAAATGAACGCCATGTCAACAAACAGGTAGTGCATATACTGTCACTCTCATCTAGTCATATTTTTTTTGCGGGTTGTTTACGTTGTTTTTGCGGATTTAATTATGAAAATTAACCTTGCGCTACACAGCTTTAGAAGGGACCTGAGCCAATGATATGTTCGGTTTCAAGAAAGAATATTTCTTTATCTACACAAATCTGCTCTAGGGTCAATCTCTAAGATATGTTTAATATAAATGATGGACAAATAATTTTCCACCAAAAACTATATGAGATCAAACATGTCCCTGAACAGTCTTGCACTGCTCTCTATTGAAAGCAAGTTGGCCAAAACATTTGACTTTAAAGACCTGATGAGTAGTTTTACAATTGTGAATATCCGTCACTGAACATGTAGCAGATCAGCCCTCGGAATCCCCACGGATTAACTGCCCTGTCTTTTCTATCATTGCCAGAGGCCTTCAGAGACAAGCTTGTATCCAAAGTCTGAAGGAGGACTGGGTTAACACTGTTTTCTTTCAGACTAAAAGGACGGCCAGAGTGTCTTTGAAAACAGACTTCTACAATGGTCAAAACACCACCCCCTGGTGGTCAAATGGACGAATGACTCTATCCAAGCATCAAAAGACAATTTCGTAATTATTGCATTAAAGGAAAATGTATTTTTTATATTGTTGTTTATACTATTCTTTCCAGGACACGGAGTTGTGACCAAATAACTCCCTTTATGGTTTCCGTTTTGTTTTAAATGAAATGTAATTAATGTTTCAACAATATTCTACATATTCATAATACTCTACTTTTCTTTGTATAATCCTACAAGTATAAATGTTTGGTGTGTATTATGAGAATATGGTGAAACAAAAGGAATGTTTTAAAACTTTTAGTTAAACTTTAGTTTAAATGTTCCCAAGCAACTTCCTCTTCCGCCGGAAAAGCGCCCCCGACCCAAAGGTGATAAAAGCTGGCTGCTAGCCAAAAATCTCTCTCTTGCCTCTTGGCCCCCTGCTTCATCGGAACTGTCTGTGGACAGTCCGCTCCCTGCGGGGACCGCACTCTCTTCCTGCTTGACCACCATCGCCAAAGCTTCGAGCCTCGTGTAAGCACGAGTAAACTTCTTTGTTCCAAAGACCGTGCCTGCTAAAGCGCCTGTTCTTTTCCAAAGTAGCGCGCGCAGAAGCAAGTCAACC
The DNA here is from genome assembly GCA_024416835.2 of Perccottus glenii. Lineage (NCBI taxonomy): Eukaryota > Metazoa > Chordata > Actinopteri > Gobiiformes > Odontobutidae > Perccottus > Perccottus glenii. Next base: position 8,147,070 of record CM044560.2, on the reverse strand, counting down.
AGCAACAGCTAAGAACTCTTTCATGGACATTGCACAACCTCAAACTTTTAACGGCACACGGAGGCCCAGGTGCTTTGGACAACAACCTCTCTCTATCCCAGGGCTGCAAACCCTCTGGACGAGACGTGCATGCGACGGGATCCTTGGTGTGGAACGCTTCATCAGTAAGCGACAAACTTTCTGGAGAACATTCAGGACACTCGGACCACTAATAGCGACCCACCGAACCAGGCCAGCCCCGCTGACTACAGAGTAAGTACGCACGTGACACAACAGCCTTGGTGTCGTTAAATGTCCTCTGCCCAAAATCGCCATCCCCTTCTCCGTTAAAAGCCCCTTTGGTTAAATTTCATCATTTAGATTAACAAGCCTGAGCATTCCTTTGGTTCACAAACCATCTGAAAGCAAATATTTATCCCTGTATTTAATCCTGTGTTCATTCCTGTGTCTTGTCAATTCCTTTCCCTGTTCCAATGTCATTTCCCATTATAGATTTGTGTAATTTTTAATAAAATCCCATAAAAGACATTAATGTTTCTCTGTTTATATTAAGAATGTTCGAAAACGAGAGAATTCTCTTCCTTTAGGATTAATGAGACTAGATTAAACAGTTTCTCTGGACCTGTCCAAAACCAGGGTGGTGCCCCTTTTAATCAGAAATTAATTTTAATGAATTAATATTAATATCAAAATTAATTATTGAAATTATTAACATTAATCTTCTATATGTTTATACAAACATACCCTTGTACGCTACAGTATATTTTGGTACCTCCGTGCGAGGAAATAATTTTGATAAGAAAAGATATTAATTGATAATTTACCCAAATTAATAAATTAATATTTCTTATTACATTCAGTACACTACAGGCATTTAGTTAAGCCTAAATGTTCAAGGGTTTTTATGAGGTTGAGCATTTCAAGGAGCAACTTGGCCACTTGAAACCTGTTCCAAAAGACGTCCATTGTGTGGCTTAGACCTGAGCCACCAGAGAATTTCTAGCCAATAAACCTGCAGCAAAGTCTCAGGAGCTCCATTATGTGTTGTTAATCATCTGTGCATACTGATTTCTTAGGTTATTTATCTTTTCTTACGACATTCATTTCTAAAAAGCATGTTAAGCTTACACTCACCCAAAGATTACTAGGAACACCATACTAATACTGTCTTAATTCTATGTGGCATTGATTCAACAAGGTGCTGAAAACATTCTTTAGAAATGTTGGCCCATATTGAGAGGATAGCATCTTGCAGTTGATGGAGATTTGTGGGATGCACATCCAGGGCACAAAGCTCCTGTTCCACCACATACCAAAGATGCTCTATTGGGTTGAGATCTGGTGACTGTGGGGGCCATGTTAGTACAGTGAACTCATTGTTATGTTCAAGAAACCAATTTGAAATCATTCGAGCTTTGTGACATGGTGCATTATCCTGCTGGAAGTAGCCATCAGAGGATGGGTACATTGGTGGTCATAAAGTGATGGACATGGTCAGAAACAATGCTCAGGTAGGCCGTGGCATTTAAACGATGCCCAATTGGCACTAAGGGGCCTAATGTGTGCCAAGAAAACATCCCCACACCATTACACCACCACCAGCCTGCACAGTGGTAACAAGGCATGATGGATCCATGTTCTCATTCTGTTTACGCCAAATTCTGACTCTACTATCTGAATGTCTCAACAGAAATCAAGACTCATCAGACCAGGCAACATTTTTCCAGTCTTCAACTGTCCAATTTTGGTGAGCTTGTGCAAATTGTAGCCTCTTTTTCCTATTTGTAGTGGAGATGAGTGGTACCCGGTGGGGTCTTCTGCTGTTGTAGCCCATCCGCCTCAAGGTTGTGCATGTTGTGACTTCACAAATGCTTTGCTGCATACCTCGGTTGTAACGAGTGATTATTTCAGTCAAAGTTGCTCTTCTAACAACTTGAATCAGTCGGCCCATTCTCCTCTGATGCATACTGGATGTTTTTCCCTTTTCACACCATTCTTTGTAAACCCTAGAAATGGTTGTGCGTGAAAATCCCAGTAACTGAGCAGAAATTCTCAGACCAGCCCGTCCGGCACCAACAACCATGCCATGCTCCAAATTGCTTAAATCTCCTTTAATTTCCATTCTGACATTCAGTTTGGAGTTCAGGAGATTGTCTTGGCCAGGACCACACCCCTAAATTGGTTGATTAGATTCTTGCATTAATGAGAAATTGAACAGGTGTTCCTAATAATCTTTTAGGTGAGTGTAGTTGACACAATTTAAATATAAACTTTCTCTGAGCCTTTTCTGTAATAGGGCAACTAAAGACACATCATCCATGTATTTCAATAACTTGAAATTTATGATGGAGTTTAATAAACAAAAAAAAAAACAGCAGTGAAAATATCACTAAGGTCTTAATTACTTGCTGGTTTTGCATTAATACTTTTGTAGTTTTACTTCCAAGATATCAAGAAAACTTAAAATGTTCGTATTTCATTTCTTATAAAAAAATAAAATGCTACTTATATTGTAGAGTCTTAAGAAGTGACAAAAACTACAATTGAAACATTTCATAGTGCTGACAATCATGCTTTATTAAATCAACAATGACAGAAAACTCAAGGAGGCAGCAAAAATAGTAAATTCTATAACTAAGTTCAATCAAACCAAAGTGCAGGGCAGCACGCAAGTCAATGCTTTCTTTAGATTCGTCCTTTGGGCACAGCTGGTTGGTTTCAGCTGCGGTTCAGGTGCGTGGCAGCGCCCAGCTTGACTGACAGGTGATTTTCTAAAAACTAACACACAAACACACAGCAGACCTCCGAGAGACAGCTCTGCCTCTGCAAACAAGCAAAGGATAGCTCCGGTTTAATGTGATTGGCCAGGTTGATGGTACAAAGGAGTTTTGGACAGTGGTCATTTGCCAGAAGCAGAGCACAAAATAAAAACACTTGTGCTCAGGGAGTGCATGCCGCTTGCACTGTGAGCATGTCATTAAAATGGCGGTATGACGTAATCAGTCGGAACGTGAGGTCCAGTTGTCCTGCTTACATGAGGGTAGAGGCAAACAGCACTCAAGATCTCACGCCCTTGGTACACTGCTCTTGACAGCAGTGCATTTATAGTTTTGTCTCGGATTGAGTTATCTTCAACAGGGAGCCTCTCTACCTGTTGAGGCAATCTTAGACTTCAACTTATCGTTGAGGCACAGTGTTTAGTTTCTCAGTTTAACAGGGTATTCGTTCCATGCGAAACTTTCTCCTGATAAACTGCATTTAGTTTCATAAAGTTTCAGTTAATATTATCATTGTCATAAATAACATTGCATACATTCCCCATAACCGTTAAATTCGGCTATATACATTATGTACATGTCACAGAAAAATGGATCAAAAATCCTAAGTCATAGTTATCCAATATGGCACATTTTATAACAACTTTAGACTTTAGTCTAGTTTGGCATAAATTAATGTCCAGTTTGGTACAAAAATAGTTCATATTTACAAGAACAGAAATCCAGATCTAAGATTTTTTGCTTAATTAATAAATAAAAAGGCATGGAAGAAGGAAAAAGGGAAAGAGTGAAAGATTAGATTTGTTTTATGCAGATCGAATACTAATGTGAACAGTTGCTGTGTCTGAGCCAAGCTCATTGGACAGTTTAAGGGTGTAGGTTCCAGCATCTTCCCCTTTCACCGCAGTGATGATGAGTGTGGTCAAGTCCTCTGTGGTGTCAATGTGGAAGCGCCCTCCAGCAGTCACTTCAATGGTTTTTCCACCACGTGACCACTCGATGTGTTTGGCATCACCAGAAAAAGCACAAGCCACCGTCAAGACTTTGCCAGGCTCAATGCTGATGTCCTCGGGCAGGGCTTCAATCCTGGGAGGACCACCTGTAAATAGAGCATCTAGGTTAATGAGCTGAAGAAATATTATGCTAAAATTTTTAGCATTTCTTTATTGGCAATCAGTTCTTAAAGAGCAAACCAAAATTATTTTGGCAAATTAGATTTTGTCTTAGATAAGGCCAACGTTAAAGTTATTCAAGTAAAAATTGTCTTACCAATTGATCTGAAGGTGGATCCCTCCATGTGGGACGTCATCTCCGTCAGACTACTGGAACTCATTGCAAATGTTTCTGAAGCCATGGAAGACATACTGGACAGAGACATTGTCTCAAACTTCATCTCAGCTGCCTTGCTACTGAATGAGCTGGCTCCCATCATGGATGACATCATGGATTGCTGGGTGGCGGAGGAGAAGGACGATGACTCCTCCATCATGTGTAGTTCTTTCTTCATCCTTATTGACGAAGATGACTCTTTGTGACTCATTGTCATAGATCCTGAGGCAAGACAGATGTATATTTTAAACATTTCAATTTGACACACTTAATTAAATTGTATAATGCCATCACCATTAAACTAGCAAATCTATGCTAACGCTTACCTTTAAGTGCAACTTGCTGCTCTCTGTAGGCAGTGACCTTCATGAGTATAGACTGGAACACCTGTCCAGTGAAGGAGAAGGAGGATTTGGACACTCCTCCATCTGATGTCATCTCACAAGTGTACTCTCCCTGATCACTATCTGTCAGGTCTTGAATAAGAAGGCTACAGGAGCCCTCTGAGTAGTGCATCTCGAAGCGGCTGCTCTGAGAAAGCTTCCTCCCATTGACGTACCACACTACCTCCTTGACGTTGCTCTCACAAGTGCAGGACATCCTCACTGACCCTTCACAGGCCTCGGCTGCTACCTGGCTCAGGACTTTGGGGGGTGCTTTGACGGTTGGAGGAGACATAACCCTCTTTGGGGACATGATAGGGGGAGGTGACTTCATCCTTGGAGGTGACTTGATTCCCTCAGGCTCTGGGGACTTCAAAGCTCTTGGGGATTTGATCCCAATTGGTTCAGGTGATTTCAAAGCTCTTGGAGACTTGATGCCAGTTGGTTCTGGAGACTTAATTCCCTTTGGTGATTTGATTCCAGCAGGTTCAGGGGATTTAGGACCAAGAGGTTTCTTGGCTCCGACTGGTTCAGGAGACTTCACACCACGTGGGGATTTAATTCCCTCTGGTTCAGGGGATTTGACCCTTTCTGGTGACTTGATTCCTTGTAGAGACTTGATGCCAGGTTCTGGAGATTTGATACCCTTTGGTGACTTTATTCCCTCGGGTTCAGGTGATTGAATAGCGGCTGGCTCGGGACACTTCACACTTGGAGCAGGAGAAGTCACACTTGGTTCAGGTGACTTGACAGTAGGAGATTTAACTGAGGGTTCAGGGGATTTGACACTGGGTTTAGGGGATTTGATGCTAGGTTCTGGTGACTTTACAGAAGGAACAGGAGATGTGACAGTAGGTTCTGGTGACTTTACAGAAGGAACAGGAGATGTGACAGTAGGTTCTGGTGACTTTACAGTAGGAACAGGAGATGTGACAGTAGGTTCTGGTGACTTAACACTAGGAGTAGGTGACTTTGCAGATGGTTCTGGTGACTTTACAGCCTTGACTTCAGCTTTAGGAAGTGGTCTGTGGATTGTCAATGTGAAGTGAGCTTCCTGGTGGCCAGCTGAGTTCTCAGCAACAACTGTGTAGCTGCCCTCATCTGCAGATGTTACAGAGGAAATTTCTAGACTGGACTTGTACTGTGTGGAAGTGACCAGGACACGTTGAGAGGAACTAAGTGTCTTGCTCTCGTGCAACCATCTCACAGTGGGTGCTGGCTCACCGTCAATGTCACAAGAGAATCTGGCTGTTTCTCCTTCGGAAACAGACACAGACTGAGGTTTAATAAGGATTCTTGCAGGAAGAGAAGGCTTCACTTTTTCCTCAACTGTTGCGGATGTTAATACTTTGGCTTCTGATGCAGTGTGTTTTCCTGTCAATAAAAACTTGTCTGAAGAAAACGAAGACCCAGATGACAAATATTCGGTGGAGGCATACTTGATAGATGATTCATATCTTTCTGCAGAGGGGTATCTTTCGGAGGAAGCTGTGTATCTTTCATGAGTTATTTTGGTCTTAGTATCTTCCAACTCAAGGTGGCTTTCTGCAGCGTAACCAGTTTTAAAGTGAGTTGTGTGATAGTGATCAATTTTAGTGGCTTCTGGGACATGTCCCTTGGCTGCTTCCTCATCCCTGCGACGGGAGGTGAAGGTTGTGTAGCCACCACCTGACACATCCAGAGTTGCATAGTCAGAGGCATCTCCTTTGGAGTTGGTGCACACACAGCGGTATGTGCCACTGTCCTCTTCTTGACAGTCCAGTATAGTGATGGATAAAACACCACTCATGTTTGTGAAAACATATTTCTGTCTGCTTTCAGAGATTGCTGCACCATTGTGGAACCACTGCACCTCAGCATCTGGCTTAGATTGAACGTTAAGTGTAAATTTGGTGTCTTGGCCAATTGGAATGCGATGAGAGCGCATCCTGACAGTCACTCTCGGAGCATGATCCAGACTGAATGGGGTCTGAGTAACGACTTGATATTTTCTTTCAGATTTCAGAGCAGCTTTCCTGGCCTCATAGCGGGACATGATGTCGAAACGGGCTGATCGCTCAAACCTGGAGGAAGAGCGGGATGACCTCTCAGCAGATTTTACTGGGCTCGGAGAACGAGGGCGAGTTCTTTCAGGAGTCGGAGACCTCCTTTCCACATGCTCTCCTTCAACATCGACAGGGGGCCTTGTGCGTGGTTTGATCAGCTCTGACACTGGACGCATCAGCTCAATGTACGTTGGTGACAATGACCTTCTCCTCCTCATAAACTGAGAGACTGTGCGTTTCTTCTTTGTCTCAGTAACCTCAACAGCTTCATGCCTTACTTCTTGCCTTCTTTCTTCACGTCTCTCCACACGAACTGGGCTATGGACAGGAGAGGCAGAAAATCCAAGCTCAAGTTCATCCTCGAGCATCATTTTCTCCTCCTCTCTCTTCCTCATTGAAAAGTAATCATCTACTGGCATCATGGCCTCCTCATCACTCAGGTCTCCCAGAGATCTTCTTCTAGATCTGAAAGAGACCTCAGATTCAGGTGATGGTGAACGTCGTGCAGGTCTGACTGTCTCCAAATCATCAAGTGTCAGCTTGGGAATACGCCATCTTGGCCTGTACTGGTCAGTAATTCTCGGAAGAGGCATTACATAGAACTGTTCCCATCTGGACAGGCGGATGCGGCGCTGTCTTTTTTGAACAATCCTCTCCGTCCTTTCCGAAATTTCATATTGGTCTCGCAACTTCCTGTACCATTTCATATCGGACAGAGCCACAAACTGCTTGATGCCTTTGTCCTCATCTAGAGCTCTTTGATCGTGAACCACAGGCTCAGGGATTTCATATGGCATGAAAATTCTTCTCTCCTCTTCCAGTTTCTTGGTTTCTGACTTCTCCACAGTGATGTCAAACTCTCCCTCAATGTTCTTTGTGCTGACTGCAGGTTTGTACATCTCTGCAGCAAATTTAAGGGCCTCCTGAGCAGCAGGGTTCAATGGTACAAGTTCCTCAGTGGCAGCAATCTGCTGAGCCATCTTGTTTGTCTTTTCAATTTGTTTTTGGATATGCCTCATTTTCTCCTGCTCGCTCTTGTACTCTCGTCTTGTGTAGGTAAGGCGGTCTACTGTCAGTGTAGCCTGGCAACATGTAGAGCCAGCACAGTTGGTTGCAGTGACCTTGTACACACCAGAGTCTTCCAGAAGAGTTTCTCTGACGTGCAGGACGTGGTAGTCAACATCCTGTTCTATAATGACAACCTTAGAGCTCAGCTGTAGTGGTTTTCCGTCCTTTTCCCATTTTAGAGTAGGAGTGGGGATTCCAGACACTCTGAGCTCAAAGCAGACACTGTCACCCTCAACACACTCAGTGTTAGTCAGGAGACGTTTGAACATGGGCCTCATAGTTTCTTCCATAACAGGATGAGGTGTTACAGTAAGACGGGCCTTGCAACTGTCTTCTCCAAACTTATTGTGGGCCATAACTGTGTATTCAGCATCATCAGTCAAGTTCAAGTTGTGGATCTTAAGCTGATACAGACCTTTATCACTGATGAAGGTGTACTTGCTGTCATCCTCACCTGGTTTGATCTTCTCGCCATTCTTCAGCCATGTTACATGAGGCTCAGGATGTACGGTTATAGTGACTCCAAAGCGTACATCTTCACCAATGTAGGCTGTACGGTTGTAGAGAGGTAGAGTAAACTCAGGTGGTCTCTGCAGGAGTGCTGTCTTCTCAACTCTCCTCCTAAGTTTCTTGACAGAGCGGCTAACATAGTACTCCCTGATGCTTCTCAGTGACTCAACAAATAGCTCTCCATAAGCACTGTCCTCTCCGTCATCACTAACAACCTTGCATCTGTACACACCATCATCACACTCCTCAATATCTTTTACGTAAATGCTGGCAAAACCATTGCTGTATGTTATCTCATACTTGGGGCTAGGGTGCAGCTGGCGGTTACCAAAGAACCATGAAACTTGTGTGCTCTTGTCAAAGTTGGTGAAGCTGCAAGTAAATCTCACATGGCCACCCTCCTCTGCAGAGGCATGCATGACTGGACCAGCACGCAAGCCATGGTACTCAGTACCAATCTTGACTCTACCCACAGCCAGACCTCTCTGGTTCTTGAAGGCACCTCCATAGGCTATGCGAGCTGCTGATACAATATAATCAGTTTTCTTTGTCAGGGCCTGATAATAGCGTCTGTGTCTCAGAGTCTTAATAGGTTTGTTGCTGACATTTTCAAGCTTCATCTTGAGCCAGGGGTGCTCCAAAGCCTCATAGGCAGTCATACGGAGCTTCTTGTCTTTGACTAAAAGTCTGTCCACAAAGTCCATAGCCTCAAGACTAATCTCCTTAAATGCTTCACTTTCAAACACATACTCACAGTTGGATATATTCTCAATCGTCTTTGTCACAGACTCAGCAGCAAATGGATTTAGGCCGCTGAGCAGGACATAGGCCATGACACCAACTGACCACATGTCAGTGGCTGTGGTGATAAGGTCATTGCGGTGGACCTCAGGAGCACAGTACTCTGGCGCAGAAAACAACATTCTAATATTTTCCCCTGGGACAAGCAGTCTTGACTGGCCCATCTCAATTATCTTAATGGTGGTACTTCTTCTTGTAGTGTAGACAATGTTGTCAGGGCGAATGTCAAAGTGGCCAAAGTTGTTGGTGTGTAAGAATTTGAGGGCAGAGCACACCTGTCTCAGATAGCGGACAATTTCCTGCTCAGAGAGCTCAAAGTTGCCCATGCCAAGGCGTTCAAAGATATCAACTCCAGAAATAAACTCGTAGATCAAGATAATCTCATCCATGCTCTCAAAGTATTCATGCAAGTAGATGATATTTGTATGTCTTGCTATATTAAGAGCCTCAATTTCCCTGAGAACCAACTCTCGATCAGTGCCCTTCACCTTAATAAACTTGGCCATGAAGGTCTTTTTAGTGGCTATCTCCACGCATCTGTAAACAGCTCCAAACTGGCAGCGAGCAA